>ML103533.1:0-26237 GCA_003697995.1 Taxidea taxus jeffersonii
TAACACAGATTCTAAGTCGCAAGATGAATTAAGTTAAAATCCAGTGTTGGCAGTCTTAAAAATCACTGCTCTTCCTGCTATTGCTTGCTGCCTCCTACATATTTGTCTTGCCCTCTATTTTCTTTTCTATCTCACATAGTATCAAAATTGATCATGACTTTCATGGAGATAATGGAAACACACCAGTTCAAACCTAACTCATGGAAAATCATCTTTTTTCATTGTTAATACAAAATGTAATTTGAGATAAAAATGTTATTGTAAGTGAAAATTTATCTTTACATCTATGCAAGGATGATTTATCTTTCAACAGGTCAGCTTTCAAAATTTTCAGGATGAAGTATGATAACCAATAAATATGCCTTACTCCTCCATGTCTTTTAATTAGTAGGGTTCTAAAGGCACCTGGGTGGCTCAATCAATTAAGTGTCCAACTTTTGATCTTGGCTCAGGTCATGATCTCATGGTCATGAGATAGAGCCGTGTGTTGAGCCCTGCATTGTGCTCCATCCTGGGCGTGTAACCTGCTTAGGACTTTCTCTGCCTCTCCTTCTGTACCCCCTCATGTAAGATCTCTCTATCTCTCTCTCTCTCAAAAAAAAAAAAAAATAGGGTTCTTAAGGGTTATTTACAAAACTTTAGGTATCTAAACATATATTGTTCTATATCTGCAGTTACTATTTTAAACATTTTCTTTTCTTTTCTGCTTTCCTTAAGGAAAGGAACTGCTTCTGCAAGCACTTAGTTCAGTCATGAGCAACTTTCACATGTTCAAAAACAGTCCATTGACTGAGAGGTATTTGTCTCTACACATACACTGGTATATACACATTAATTCTCTTCCTGGAAAACAATTTGGGTTTCCAAGATATTTGATTAGAGAAAATCAACTTCTGCTTGTTCATGTCATTTTAGAGGCATTTACTTCTAAAGACCTGTAAGTACTCTGATGTGAAGATGATTTCTGCTATAATTGCCACATATGAGTTCAATTTGTATCTTTTCTAGAAAGAAAAAAAAAGCTGGTCTTGATAAGTCTCCTTAGTAAGTATTTTTATGCAATTCCATATTTGTTTTTACATGAGGACTTTTCTGTCTCTTAAACAGTGGAGTTTCCTTGTTGGCTTTTTCATTAATGTCAATGTCTGGAGATTATATATACATATACGTACATATATATATGTATGTATATATATTTATGAAATGCATATATATATATATGAAAGTGAATATGAGAATCTTTTAATGGGCTTTCTAATACCCATCATAAAAAAGTATAAGAAGTGAGATACTCCAGAAATGAAGATTTTTCTGTTAACAACATATATGACCAAAAAAAAAGGTCAAATAGGCAGCACACCTTGTAAAAGCTCTGGAGGTTTCAAAACGGCAAGTCCTCAGAGTTTACTGGAGAATGGGCATCTTAGCAGGGTACTAATATCTGCAGACTTCTAAACAAAGCTAACAGGAGGTGAATTAGACTGTGAAAGTGGCCTGACCTTCAGGAAGTACACTGTGTGTTATTGCCCTTGAGTCATCCTGAGCCACAATGGGTCTCAGGGTTAGAGGAGGATTCCTATCATTCCTTCCTGGGATTTCCTGCCTTCTCTCTCTCTCTCTCATGCCCATGGATCCTCAGATCCCTTCAGAATGATTGTACACTTCATCTTGTCACAAAGGCTGTAAACCACCTTATACCAGGCTATAAGTTGAATAATAAAGAACTAGAAAAAGACTAAATGTCCAGGGAAAAAAACAAATATATTTTAAATAATACTTTACAAATGACACAGGTTTTCTCATCTGGGATCTCATTTCACCCCTATTCCTGGCTTAATTTGGTATATGATGGGGAAGATGAGGAAAATGAACTTCCCAGAGCTAGAGTGCTTGATCAGCACTGACAACATTGGAATTCGGAGTAAGGGAGAGATGGGGTCTGCTTCAGCCTATGTGCTTTTCTTTAAACTACATTGCCTGTGATTATCAACCTCAGCAAATCCTGCCTAATCAGTAAAGTTAATGTTTGTGGATTTCTGCTTTAAAGAGGAAGCCATCAAGTATGAGGAACCACAGATGAGAACAGAGACCATGCTCTTTCAAAACACCTGCAACACTACTGCCTGGTAGCAGATTATTTTCAGGTGATTTGGAAGGTGTTCACTTTTCTTGAGAGATGCTTGTGTTAATTCTTGTCCTATTTCCCCCATAAAATAATTTATTCCTTCAATTTTAATGTGTTAGCAAATGCAAGAGAGAAAGAGAGGGAGAGCAAGTGCACACAGCCTGTGGAAAATTAGCAGCCCCCTCATCCAGAGTTAACCTCTGGCTACTCACTGGACACTCATTCAATTTACCATTGTGAAGGCAAACAGTCTCTAGAAAATCAAGTAATGCATCATTTCAATTCTTAGATAGATCGCTTTCTGTCTACATTGTACTGTCACTATTAATAAAGTCGGCAAATTAAGCACTGACAGCAGCAGGGGGTAAGAAGAAAGTACAGGCATAAACGCTCACAACTTATAAAAAGAGTAACGCATATGAACCATTCAGCATCACTCCCCAACATTCTGATGCTCAAAATTTGCTATATATGGCTGTTTTAGGAGCGTTAGCATGTGTGTGTGTGCGAGGGAGAGAGAATGAGAGCTTAGAGAGAGCACAAGCAAGAACCAGAGTGACAAAGACAGAAAGACAGAGAGATTGGAATAGTTCTTGTGCAGGTTTTCTCTTCTTTTCTCCTCACAGTTGAACTCTACATCCAGATGCCAAAGATTCACCTAATGCATCCCAAACTGCCACATCTGATAAGGCCTTGAACTGATGTAAGATTTTTCAGATAAAACCTAAATGGAAATACAACATCTGCCACCCCTCTATCCACTTCCTACCTAGAGAATACCAGTTCTCCCACCAAAAGAACTCATCCATCTCCTACTTACTGACATTTTTCGGAAAAAAAGCATCATGAATATTAACTAAAATTATTGAGCACATTCCCTGTGACAAGCCCTGTTCTAAACTGATAGGTTAGCTCATTTCATTGTCTTCACAGTTCTGTAAGGTATGATTATATTATTTCCATTTTATAGAAAAGAAGATTTAGGCTCAAAGAAGCAAAGTAATCTGGCTGGGATCACAAATCTGGAATAAGGCAGAGCTGAAATATAAATGGAACAATCTGGTTCCAGAACCTCCTTTCTTAACCATGAGCATAATCTGACATTAGCAAGGCAATCCAATAGTTTCCCCCTCTTGTTTGCACACCAAATAACTAAGCAGAGTACAGTAGATGAATTCTGCCTTTGCCTATGTACCCAAATATAAAGGCTTGATAAAATTAAAATATTGCAAGAATATTCTGTAGCTGTTGGAGTCTGGTCGTCTTTTAGGTTCCAGATAAACTAGAGGAAAAATCAAGGGCTGAGATTCTACCATCCCAGGTCTATCTAGTCATGTACTAAGAGGTACCCTGTTTCTCCTTCCATGCATTTTTTAAAAATTTATTTATTTATTTAACTGAGAAAGAGAGAGAGAGGGAGAGTATGGGGGGAGAGGAAGGGAAAGGCAGAGAGAGTCCTAAGTGGACTCTGCACTGAGGACAGAGCCCAACACAGGGCTTGGTCCATCTCACATCCCTAAGATCACAACCTGAGCAGAAACCTAGAGTCACACACATAACAAACTATGCCACACAGGTGACCCTGTTCTTTGCTTTTTAAGATTGTGAGGTGTTTTGTTGTTGTTGTAGTTGTTGTTGTTGAAGTGTGTGGTTCTTGTCTCAGGCATCCTTGTCAGTTCTCTTCATGGATACATAAAATGGGAAACCCCTTTGCAAAAAAGGATGTTTATCCAAGGCATGAGGGCAACTCCTCTAGTTTAACTTACTTTAGGATACTACAGATCAGCGTATGGAGATGGTGAATATTGTTTTCTCCTTGTACTTGTTTTGGGACCTGACAACAAGCATGAGATATACCAGTTTTCTTAGCAGTCCTGGATTGCTTTAAATTTCTGTTGTAATTTTTATGACCTAAAAATAATGTACAACTCTAATCTCTAGTCAGCTGTATGAAGATAATGAAAAACGTTCTAAAATTTCAAATCAAATGTTTTATATTTTCAGGTCAATGGATAGCTACACTTTTCCTGAGTTTGAATTAGTGACTTCAGTAAAAACAAGAAAATGGATGGGGGAAGCATGTTAGGAACGGCCATAAATGATTCTCACTAATTTGAAGTCACTGGTGCTTTTTTTCAATATGATTTGGCAAATCTTTATTCCAACTGTGAGAGAATAAGAGGAAAATTTATTTCTCATTTGATTTCCTACAAGGCATTGGCTTATAAATGGAATGCCCTCCATGAGATTTTTGAGACTTTAGGAAGTAAATAAAAAAGCAAAGAAAGAAAAAAATGAAATATAAATTATCATAAAAAAACAATGAATTTTGAACACAAAAACATCATAGAAATAGGTTTTAAAAGACACCTGAGGACATGGAATAACTTTCCGTTCTACTTGAATGCATTAGAAAATAAAACTTGACACAGATTCCAGAGAGGTCTTGATCCAGAAAGGAAGAGAACGATTACGTGATAAATTTAAAAGGAGTTTAAAATCATTATATAATATATTGACATTTTTAGACATAAGACAACATGGCAAAATGTATTTTATCCCTCTATAATTTTAATAAAAATAACTATGATATGTATCACTTTACAATCAGGTTTTAAAATTTTATTCTCTCATTTATTTGCTTAGAATCTACTTAATAGTCAAACAAATTAGTATTAACTGACCAATAATGAAACTTGTTTTTTGATTGTCCCCAAATATTTTTCTATTTAATCTATAATTTCAAGTTATTGGGTTTAAATGTCATGAGTTTCTAAGTTACAAGGTATATATATTATCTAACAATTTATGTATAATAAGTGAGTTCTTCCTTTTAGGTGAAAATCCAGAAGATTGCATAGGGCATTTTTTAAATTTGTGTGGAAGACAGACAAGTTTAGAACAGAGGATGACAACATCCTGAGAAGACAACTTTGAATGGAGTTTCCTCTTTGGGGAGAAGCTCTAGGCAGTGAGAAAATTAAAAATGAACTTGAATGTAGATTGAAATCTGAATGAATGTGGATTAAGAAGACCTCGGTGGATTGATATTAAAAAAAAGTTTATTCATCTAATAAATTTTACTAACACTGTTTTGGTTAATATAACAATCTTTAATAAGAGCGTGAATGTATTGATTGTTTTATGTCAGTGATTCTTTTTATCTCAATATGTCAAAGTAGGTGTTTTGTTTTTACATCATTGCTAACTCAGTCTTAGAACATTTATGTAATACAAATCATATATGTTGCTGTGTTACCATCAGACCATAGCATAATAAAGTAAAAGCTCATTTGCATTTATTTGACTGCTTTGAGTCTTACTGAAGGGTTAAGGTTATGTCTAAACACACACCAGTCAAGAAAAAATTGTGTCATTCATAGACAAGCAGTGGATAATGTTTGAGACATTAAGTCAGGGTTCTTGGTCACTGGAAAACCAAACACCTTAGTTAGTTATAGGCAATTTCTTGGGCAGTTTACTTGAATTGTTTTTACAGTTCAATGTTAATATTTCTGATAATTTCAATAATTCTTTTTCATTCTCTAACACAGTTAGGTGGCCTGCCCCTTTGAGAAGGCTTGTATAATATTAGATCATGAAATCATCCATATACATTTGCAAGGTTAGTTATCTGTATCTGAAGGGATGTCTCTGTCTTAGAGCCAAAGAAAGAAGTGCCCATGGATTCAAGATTGGTCTAGAGTTTGAGGACTTTCTTAAAAAGAGAGAGAGGGAGAGAGAAATATATATATATATATATATATATATATACACACACACATACTTATATATATATGTTTGTATAGTTTACCTTTTAAGAATCTCTTTCTCTTTCTCAAGGTCAAGAACACCGCTAAAAACCAGAGGATTCATTATGATCAAATTCGTTGAAATTTATCATTGTTAGTATGTTAAATAGAAACATGTGTTTTAGACATCCAATATGTATTTTAGACATCTCAAAAAATGATTTTTTGAGACAAGTATAACTCTAATTTTGAAATTATTTTTATTTGATTAAATACAAGTGCTTGAAAGTTAACAAACAAATTTTCAAGGTTTTTTTTTCTTTATGCTGATAAACTCACTTTCCCTTATTGTTTTTAATAGTTAATAAAGAACAATCTTGCAATCAGTGAATTTAATTACTATAACCCAAGCTCACCCAAGCACAAACAGAAGTTAATGACATGTTTATTAATAGAACATCTAGGCATGGAATCTTTGCAGACAGACTAAGAACACAGATTAAAAACAAAAATGCTCAATGAATCAGGATGTCAAGTAGAATTATGATAAGTTCCAGAATTGGTTTCTGTTCAATGGGTTATTAGTACTATTCAATGTGTTCTTCAGACCAACTTTTATAATTTATTTTTGTGAAACTTCTATGTGTCAGACAATTTAATAGACTCTAAATATAAAAGATAAATACATTTTTACTCCAATGGATTAAAATTCAAACGTGGACAATTGTATGTAAACAAAAAATTTTAAAGAGGATCGTGTAATACAAATGAGAAGAAAGAGCTTCCAAACCTTGGGAATACATAAGAAGTCACCAAACTGGAGAATTGAAGATGAAATTTGAACTGGATTTTAAATGAGGGTGATTTCTAGGTAGAGAAAATAAGGCAAAGTATGGTCTGCATAGACAGGAAATGATGAATAACAATCCAGTGAGTGAAGAAAAACATGATGTTCCTGTAGAGTTGAGGACCAATGAGATTTTGCTCAAAAAAAAAAAAAAAAGTGTAATGAGGATTAACAGGATTTTAATCCAGAGAGAAGGTATGCAATGAGATTATAAAGAGATTAGGAATTTGACTATTTCAAGGAAGGAAAAGGAAATCAAAGAGGTTTTCAAATCAGGATTGTATCATAAGAGAGGCACTTCAAAAATGAAGATTGTCAGCTGCATCCATATACCTTCTCAAAGGAGGTGCTGTATTTTTTTAAAAATAAATTTAAAATTTCTATCATGCCTTTTATGTCATTATAAATACTCAGTGATTATCACATATCTATGCTTCTACAGTTAAGTTCGGAGACTATTTTAACTAGCTATTGCCTCACATTGAGCGGGATATCCATTTCCTTCCAACTCAATAGAGCAGTTGCATCAGAAATAAACAGATGGCAGCTAGTCTTAAGGAAGTTAACAATATATTTTTTTAAATATTTTATTTATTTATTTGACAGAGAGACAGATCACAAGTAGGCAGAGAGACAGGCACAGAGAGAGAGGGAAGCAGGCTCCCTGCTGAGCAGAGAGCCCAATGCGGGGCTCAATCCCAGGATCCTAGGATCATGACCTGAGCCAAAGGCAGAGGCTTTAACCACTGAGCCACCCAGGTGCCCCAGGAAGTTAACAATATATTAAATAATAGGTTTTAGAAATAAATTTTTAAAATTGACTATGCTATCCTTTCTCTGCCTGTTCAAAAAAAAAGGAAAAAAAGGAGGAGGGTATGTTGCCTTCTATTTGCACATATTTGCATTTTGAGGAAAAAAATAAAACCTTTACCTCACTCATTCTGTCAAGTAGAATTTGTGTAAGAAATTACGGTGACTTATTCTTATGACTACCTTAAGAAAAGGCATGGTAATTTACGGGTTGCAAGACTAAATACCCTACAATGGCATATTTCTGATGGAAAAAGCAATATTATCAAGCAAATTAAAAACTTTTTTTTTAACTTTACACATAAGGCCTGATTGATCAGTGGCCTATGTATCCTTTCAAATGAGTTTACTGAAATGAAAAACAAAATGAATTAAGCACAAAGAGATATACTGTTTGGCATTTCACAAGAATGATAATGTTCATTTTCAACTCTTGTGATAAACATCTAAAAATGACAGATCTATATTAGGAATGTTCTGCTCTCATCTGAATGAAAGAACACCACCAGAGATAATATAGCATGCAGAAAGAATGCAAAATTAAATAGTTAAAAATTTCTAGTAGCAGAAATGATGCTGAAGGATCATGTTTTATTTGTACTTAAATATCAATTAAATAATGAAAATTTTAGAATTAAATATAAAGAGCAACATGTTGAAACTTCAATGGAATTTTAAAGTGACATATTTGCAGATCAATCAAGCAAAATAACAAGCTGTTCTTTAGTACAAGTACAAACAAATATGAATTAATTTCCAATACTATGATCTAATCAATTGCAGAATTTAATAGACTGATTTGTGTCTTCTTCTTACCCACTCAACTTAAAATCTTTGCCATGTTTAAACCTGGTACTAGAATGAGTCTTATACAAGGCACTGAACTATTTGGTATGGGACAATGGACTTTAATAATCCATATCTACTTGTGACCTCATAAGATATTACAATTACCCATTATCTACTATTCTATCCAACAGATATTTATTAGTAATACATACAATGATGATCAGATGCTTTCTATACATCTTCATTTTGCAATACTATTTGACAATGCTTACATCTGATCTCCCCAAATTGCCTACTGCCCAGACTATAATCTGGGCTGAACCTGGTCAAATATTACCCATTGGTAGCAGATAGCACATGAGTTATATCCCCAGGTGGTCCTTCAGGTTTTCATTTACAGAGAACTGCAATTTACCTACCATTTATTGGTCTTCCTTAGAAGTCTGCTTTTAGTATTTGGAGAAGTTGGGACTGATACTCAAAATACTTGAACAACCATGTCTAACATAGATTCTGATTTATAGCTGCACAAATCACAAGTCAAATAACCAAGAATAGCTTGTTTACAAAATTAAATTACTTTATTTTAAATAATCCTGCTAAAGGAAACATATTCAACATTTAAAACAACATGCATCTTTAAGAGTTTTATTTCAAAAACATGGACTCCAATGCCTGAGGAATAATTATTGTAGTTAGCCTTGGAGCATGCCTAAATAATTGAGCATTTAAAAAACAAATAATGTCCTCTCGCAACATACAAGAATTTTAAGTAGATGAGCTAAGATGGCAAAACATATACTTCTAGGTTTCTAAATTCTAATGACCTTCATGTACTATTCCCAACCTTTATCTTCCTTTGTAGTCTCTATATGATATTTAAAGAAGATTTAGTGTGATATGGAGTATAATTGTGTACAATAATTATTCTCTTGCTAGAGAACATGATGTCTATCTTGAGTTTTAGATGTGCCCATATTTTTTAAAATGTGATTGAAATTATTCAACTGCTATCTAAAGAAAAAGACATTATATTATAAAAGATGTTATATCCATTTTAGCAGATCTAGTCAATCAATTTATCCTTTTTTAAAAGATTTTTATTTATTTATTTGACAGAGAGAGACACAGTGAGAGAGGGAACACAAGCAGGGGGAGTGGAAGAAGGTGAAGCAGGATCTCCGCTGAGCAAAAAGCCCAATGCAGGGCTTGATCCTAGGACCCCAGGATTGTGATCTGAGCTGGAGGCAGAGGCTTAATGACTGAGCCACCCAGGCACCCCACAATCAACTTATTTTAAAATCAAGAATGTCAGCCCTACCCAATTTAAGGGAACTGATAACAGCCAACTATGGTATTTATAGATATAAAAATCATATGCATGGGGTTTTGTAAATATAAAATGGCATATTGCTAGCAGACTCTGATACATATTCTCCCAATTCATCATTAAATCATATACAAATGTAAAAGGATGAAAATTTAATATAGGATTGAAAACTAAAAGAGGCAATATTTTCACAGATACTAGTTGACCCTCCAACACTTAGACAAATAAATCCTGACTGAGACAGTCTTACACAGAATAAAGAGGCGTAGTGTCAGAACAGTGGCTCCTGAAAATAGTCAGACAAACACTTCATCCCTCCTCTCCACCATTATTTCAAAGACGCAGGAACTGTACCATCAAGAAAACTGGCCAGCCACCTTTCACTGATGGTGCTCAAACATACTATGCAGGATCACAAAATTAATATAAGATTTTATAGAATTTAGGTGGAAAGTAAATTTCTGGACAAAAAGTAAGAGTATATATTTCTAATTGCTATTATTCCTAAGTGACATAAAAATTTCTAACACTTCATGTGTGAAATGATAAGTAACAATGCATATACACAAACCTATTCATACTAAAAATGGAAGGGATCAAGATGTAAGAATCCACTCTGAAAGAAAGGATTGAGATATAGAAAACTCTATGAAATTAATACATAGTTCTTGGTTTTGAGAGATCAAAAAACAGAAAGTAAGAAAGAAATTATACATCTCAAATAATATTTTTAAGAGGATTAATATATTAAAAGTTACACCTTAGAAAGAAATAATATATTTTTCATATGCAAGGCCCACAACACTTAAAGATTTTTGTGTATTGGTCAACGTAAGAAAATCCCAATTTGTCACACAAAGTAAAAGTAAGTAATATAATGAAATCAGAAGCTAATTAGAATCGTTTTTAAAAGTCTCACAAATCAACAATACAAAAACAAAACAAGCATTCTCCCTGATAAATCGAAGGCTAAAATAGGAAATAAAACATGAAATAAAATCTATTTGGAAATTATTGACCATCTGAACTGTACCTATCAGAACTCATGGAACATAACCAAAGGTATACTCTGAAGAAATGCCATGGACTTAACTTCTTTTATTATAAAACAAGAAAAAGTTTTAAAAACCAAACTTCATAGTAATATAAATAGCATAAGAATATATATTTAAGAGAAGATATAAATTAATAAAGATGAAACAGGAAAAATTGAAGAAGTAATAGGAAATCAGGAGACAAAGTGGTATGTTCAATAAATAATTCTTAAAGCCATTTTCAACAATAATAAATGCATGCCAACTTTTAAAAAAACAAAATCAAGAAAAAAGGAGTAGGCACACTAGACATCAGTTTTTAAGGAGAGTAAAACTGCAAGTAAATGATTGCCAGAACTGTAAATACTGTTCTTTACTTTAAATTTTCAAAAATTTTTAAAGATTTTATTTGTCAGAGAGAGAGAGAGAGAGAGCACACAGGCAGTAAGAGCAGCAGGCAGAGGAAGAAGCAGGCTCCCTGCCGAGCAAGGAACCTGATGCAGGACTTGATCCCTGGGATCATGACTTGAGCTGAAGGCAGACACTTAACTGACAGAGCCACCCATAAATAGAAATTTTAAATTTCTATTTATGTCACTCAGCAAAGTTGAGAATCTCTTAAAAATTAATTTCTAAAAAGTAGAAATTTTCAAAATTGTTTCATGAGGATAAAATAATAAATTCTCAATAATGAAGTTATATAAAAATAAGCTAAGAAATACATCTTCCCAAAAAGACGCAGGACCCCAAGAGTTTTAGAGATGACATAAATGAAGTGTCCATTTTTATGTATTTTAAACTATTTCAGAATGTAGAAATTATGGAAAGCTTCACAAATCATTTAACAAAACTAGTTTAATTCTGGTAATAAAAATGACAAAGAGAATAAAGTACTAATTAATTTTCTTTACAGACATAGATACAAAATACTTAATATTTTGTAGTCAATTTACTTCAGCTATATATTACCATGAAATTCCATGATAAAATAGTTTCTAGTAGTAATGCAATGATGGTTGAAAATTACAAGACCTTATAAAGTCAGCCTTCTTGATTAATGAGTTAATAGAAACCATCTCCATAAATACAGCTACCTATATGATAAACTTTAATACCCATTTCTTATAAACCAATCATAAACTGGGAGAGGTAGAGTATTTTTTTAACATGGTAAAGAATTCGTGACTAAGAACAACTGTTGTTCTTGTCAATAATGATGGACAACAGAAGACTGCCAAACTTTGCCTAGGAGTATAGAGAATCTAAAAGACGAAAATAAAATCTAAAAATTTACAGACAAATGCTTTTAACAACCTCATTTGTTTTCGATGTTTTTATTGATGGAATAATCCATCATTTCCATTTTAGCTGTTCTCTCCATCTTTTTATTCCCTCAATAGTGCCTTTCCAAGAGCAGAAGTTTTAATTATGAGTAAGTCTAATTTATCACTTCATTCTTTTATAGATCATGCTATTGTTATCATATATAAGAAAAAATTTTCTCCTATTGTTTACTCTAGAAGTTTCATAGTTTTAAGTTTCACATTTAGGTCTATGATCCACAGAATTAAACTGGTATCAGGTGTGAAGTGTTCTGGTATGGTATGGTATGGTATGGTATGGTATGGTATGGTACCGTTACAGTACGGTACGGTATGGTATTTATTTATTTATTTTTGCATTTGGATATCAAGCACTAATTGTTGAAAAGACTATGTATCCTCCCTTGAACTACCTTTGCTCTTTTGTTAAAGATCAATTGTCCATATATGTACGGGTTTATTTCAGGATTCTCTATTCTGTTACATTGATCTATTTGTCTATCTTTTTGTTTTATTCCATACTGTACTGAATACCAAAACCTTGTAAGTCTTGAAATTAAGTAAATTTGCTTTCCAAATGGTTCTTCCTTTACACATTTGTTTTGGATTATATTAAGCCCTTTGCTTTTCAGTACCAATTTTAGTATTTCAATGTCAATGTGTCATTTTCCACACACACACACACATGCACACACACAAGCCTGCTGTAATTCTGTTTGGGATAGTGTTAAATCTATAGATTTGGAAGAACTGACATCTTAACAGTACTAAGTCTTCCAATTCATAATCAAAGTGTATCTTACCTATTACTTATGACTTCTTTAATTTCTCTCAGCAATATTTTATAGCTTCAGGTTTTGAGCATTCATGTCAGATTTATTCCTAAGCAACTTATATTTTTGATGTTATAAATAGCACTGGTTTTTATTTGTTTTTTATTGTTAATACAGTAAAACAATTGATTTTTTTGTGTAATAATGTACACTGAAACCTTGCTAAACTCACTTATTCTGGGAACATGTTGTTTGTTATTGTTTTTGTAGATGTCATTAGATTATCTTTATAGATAACCATGTCATCTACAAATAAAAGTAGTGTTTATTCTCATTTCCCATCTGGATGCCTTTTACTTCTTATTCTTACCTTACTACACTGGCTAGAACTTTCACATTATTTTGAATAGATGGTGAGAACAGACATATTTGTTGAAAAAAGCTTTGATTTGTCACTATCATGTGTGATTGCTACTAGTTGATTTTTCATAGATGTCCTTTATCAGGTTGAAGAAGTTCCCTTTTACTCTTGTTTTCTTTTTTTTTTTTACTAGGAATGTATGCTGAATATATTCAAATGCTTTGTCTGCATGTACTGAGAATTATGTTAATTATATTGTATAATAAATTATATTGATTGATACACAGATGTTTGTATCAACCATACATTCCTGAAATAAACCTCACTTGGTCATGATTATGTATTTTTGGGGTATGACTTACTAAAACATTTATAGAATTTTTTCACATATTTTTATTTGGTGTATTTTGCCTGTAGTTTTGTCCTTGTAATTTGTCTGCTTTTGGTGTTACTGTAGTGATGGCCTAATCAAATGAGTTGGGAAGTGTTTCATCCTCTGTAATTTTCTCTTTAATCTTCTTCAATTTGTGTAGAATGAATTTGTATTCTTTCTTTCTTCACTGTATGATAGAGTTTACAGAGAAACCACTTATACCTGGTGTTTCACTTGTAGGAAGGATTTTAAGTACATATTTAATTTATTTAATTGATATAGGGATATTTAGGCTCTCTATCTCTTCCTGAGTAAACTTAGGTACCTTTGTGTCTCTCAAGGAATTTTTAAGTTATGTCCAAGTCATCAAAAAGATGTTTTAATTTTCTTTAATATGCTTTTAATATCTTTAAAATCTGGAGAAATTCCACCATTCTCACTTTTGATATTGGTACGTGTGTATTTTCAGCTTATTTTTATAAATCAGTCTGACTAGAGTTTAATCAATTGCATTGCTCTTCTCAGAGAATAATCTTTAGTTTCATTAATTTCATTATTTTTCTGTTTTTTGATTGATTTTGACACCTATAACAATTATGTTCTCCTGCTTACTCTGAGTTATTTGCTCTTCTTTTTTCCTTTTTTTTTTTTTTAAAGATTTTACTTATTTATTTGACAGACAGAGAGCACAAGTAGACAGAGAGGCAGGCAGAGAGAGAGAGGAGGAAGCAGGCTCCCTGCTGAGCAGAGAGCCCAATGCGGGGCTCAATCCCAGGACCCTGAGATCGTGACCTGAGCCGAAGGCAGAGGCTTTAACCCACTGAGCCACCCAGGTGCCCATTTTTTTCCTTTTTTTTAAGTTGAAGTTGAGGTCATTGGATTGAAACCTTTCTCCTTTTCTACTATAGGAGTATTTATTCCCTGTAAATACTGGCTGCGGTTTAGGATTTTTTTTTTTTTTTTTCCCAGAGCCTTCTTCCATATCTCCTTATGTCATCTTTTTCAAGTAGCTTCAACAAGTCAAAAGACAAATATTTTAAGTCCAGGTCTACATGTACATTCACATACACAAAGACACACTCACACAAACACTGGATAGATAGATGATAGATACATAGATACATAGATAACTAGACACAGATTGATTTATATAGAACTTTAAATATGTATATAAAGAATAATTATAATCATATCTTATATAATGGTGTATTCCCAAATGATACCACATGTTCTGTTCTATGCTTAAATCTCTGGTAATTTAACAGACATCAATGAATATTAGTGATATCTGGGTAAAGAGGTAGAATATTACAAGTATAAAAACAATATCACAGCAATAGCTAGCATTCATTAAGAGAACCCAATGTGTGCCAGAGACTGTTACACCTCTTAATATACATGATGGTTGTATTAAAACCCTGTAACATACACATAGCAGGATTATTTTACAGGTAAGAAAACAGGTTGACATAGGCTAACCAGTCTGCCCATAATTTCAGAGCTAAACATAGCAAGGCTCATGTTTTGGCTCAAATCTTTTTGACTTCAAAGTGTTTCTAAGGGGAAAAAAATTTCATCTTATCTTTAATTTCAGCCTTTCCATGGTACAAGTCAGTCTACGACATTTGTTCAAATTTCACTACTCATGAACCTAAAACTCAATTGGAAGAAATCTTTCATCAAGAGTTTAACCGTATCTCTCCGATATAATAGGAGAAAATTCTACCATCTGTGAAAATTGCTTCCTCCAATAGAGCAAGTCATCTGAGAAACCACCTTCTTAGAGATTGCAGAAAATTACTGAAATGTCTGTCAGTCCCCAAGTTCTTTCTGAGGCTAGTTTCTTCCTATACATTTTCATTTGGTATACTGAAAACCTTTTATCTGCTTTTCAGTTTTCCCTTGATTCTTGCTTTACAGCTCTTCCTCATTGAAATAAATGTACACACCTTATTGTGGTTTTCCTCCTTTCTGTACATACACAAACAAACATAGTCATGCCCTTAAATTCACTGATGACTAACAAACATCACATATTCTTTCTTTTTTTTTTTTTTTAAGATTTTATTTATTTATTTGTCAGAGAGAGTGAGCACAGGCAGACAGAGGCAGAGGGAGAAGCAGGCTCTCTGCTGAGCAAGGAGCCCGATATGGGACTCGATCCCAGGACGCTGGGATCATGACCTGAGCCAAAGGCAGCTGCCCAACCAATTGAGCCACCCAGGCGTCCCAAACATCAAATATTCTTATGCCTAATGGGTGCTATTTGTATTTCCTAAACCCAATTACTCAGTAAACTCTGGGAAGATATATTTTTTTCTATCATGAATTAACTTCTCCCACCATTGTTTCTCTTCACGCAAAATTCTCTCGGCCTGCAGTACTACTATGGTGGTAACAAAACCATTTCTTTCTCTTTCTCTTTCTTTGTTTTTCTTTCTTTCCTTACCTTTCTTTCTTTCTTTTTCCCTCTTTCTCTCTTTCCCTCCTTCCTTTTCTTTCCCCCTTCCTTCCTTTCTCTTCCTCGTTCTCTTTCTATCTTTCCTAGAATATTTTTATCTATTGAAATTTGTCAGTACTTTAACCTTAGCTAAGAGTCACAATAAAGCAAAGCATGCCATTCTTATCATCAACAAAATCCTGACACCACTTTATTAAAACACTATACACAGAAATGCCCTCAATTTTGAAGTGAGTGTAAGTCTCTGCATAGATTACCCCCACCCCCTTTCTAAACATGACATCAAACTCTTTAAGTTTTTAGATCACTAGTTAACCTTCCTAGGCTATAGAAATGTATCCCTTACCCCTTCAAGAGCAGATTCTTTGTACTATATTAGTGTTCTCAATCATGGTTGATTTTGCCCACTCCCCTAGAGAGTTATTTGGCAACATCCAGAGACACTGTCAGCCATCACAACTGGAAGAGGGGGGTTGCTGCTGATGTCTAATGGAGACAGTCATGCTTCCTACAAAGCTCAGGTCAGATCCCATCTCCTCCACCACCAATTATCCCAAATATCAAGAGTACGAATATTGAGAAACCCTTTACAGGATCACTTCCTACATTAGGAGTTTCTATTTTTCTATGGAAATGTATCCATGGGAAGCAGAGTCACCTTAGAGTTTATAAGACAACAAGGGAAATTTTCTTGGTTCTAGTTCTCTACACACTTACCTGAGTCTGCCCAGATATGCTAGATATCAATTGTGTCTCTGTGATGCAAAGAGATGAAGGCATGATGAGAATAAAGAGTTCAACAAAAGCTTCAGATCTCTAATTCTGCCATGGTTTTAGTTCTTAATCCTAGCTTTGGTATACTGGTAAATCACAAAGACTGCTTTCAGCCCTTTAAACAATCACTCTAACTAGATAACCAAGAGAACTTTGGATCAAATCTATTTTATCTGTCTAGAAGTGTTAAAAAACTCTGAATGCCTCCATAGAAACTCTGCAAACTACAGGTTTCCATAGTCCCATTAATTCCTAATGCTTGCTTATCTAGACATGCTGTTTCATATGCTACCTAAGATACTTGCCTCTCTTGCTCTAACCCTAACCCTAACCCTTCATTAAATACAATCCATAGAAAAATTTTAACAGACCTCCTTCCTCTTTGCCCCAAACTCGTGCTTGTTTTTGCTTCCTTGTTCTCTCTAATCAGAAAATAATAAGAGCTAGAGGTAACCTAATCCAAAAAAAAAACAAAACAAAACAAAAAACTAAAAGAGAAAATGATACAGAAGCACCTTGTCTATTTCCCACTCATTGGAGAACTGCTGCCAGGCTATATTATTGCCTCTTTTCCCCCAGAAGAGCCTTATTGTCAACTATAAACACTTCTCAATCAGTCTGAACATTCCTCGAAGTGGGCTCAAGTCTTCCACAGTAATGATTTCCTCCTCAAAATTACTGCGGAGGCAAGAGAAGAGAACGTTCCTGAGCACCCTCAGAGTTCCCTAATTAGTCAACATCATTTCAGAAATTTGACCAAAAAAATAAAGACTGTGAAGCTTAACAACTGGCAAGGTTGAGAGATAATAGATAAAATGTCTTATTTATTAAACCAAAGAAAATATACTGAAACACAATTGGAATTAATATTTGGAATATTATTGTTTTGATTACAACAGGAACATTAAAAAATAACCCCACCCACATATACACGCAAGTCTGCATTAGATGGGTCAGAGCAAAAAACAGAATATTGAAATATAAAAACTCATTATATGCATATTGGGAACAAACATAAAATAATTATTATATAGGGAGAAATAAATGTTCTCCTTTATACAGAATATTTTAGTATTTTATAGTACACTTAATTCACAAATAGAAATTAGAGTTTTATCATAGTCCAAGATTAAAGATTCAGAATTTAAAAGATAATAATTTACTACAGATTATTCTTTAAAAATAACACAATTCCAGTAAATGTATCAAAGAAATTTTATTGGAGTACTGACATAATAATTCTAAAGTTCATCTCCATAACCTCAAACATCTCATTTGTCTACCACTAGAGAATCATTTTAATAAATTAAAAACAAAGAGGTAGATCTTTATTTGCTATCATGGGGGAATGTCCAAGATATATTACATAAAACAAATAAATCCAAAAGCATACAAACAGAATTTTGACCAGTACAGCTAGTATAGTATTATTTGAGAAGAAAAATGTATTCATTTATATATGCACAGAAAATATCCAGAATAATACAGAGCAAAGTGTTAACAATGATTTATTTCTAGAATACGGTTCTGGAGAGGATAAGAGGCAAAAGAAAACAAGATAGTGGGAAAGAACCACTTTTATATATGTAAATAATAATGACTTTTATAATTAAATATAGAAACTGGGTGAAAATGATAGCCAAAAACATTTTTTAAATATGAATAATGAAACATAATTTAATCTATTATATTAATTAAGCAGTATAATAAAAGGATTAGGGAAATAAAAAGTTTAATAGAAGAGAATGTGTACTCATATATATTTGTATATATATGGAAACATATGTGAATACATAATCTATGCACATAACATATAAATATATATGCATAAAATAATATATGTATCTGTAAGTATCCAATGCTTTGTAAGTTCACCAATACAACATTCTATATCCTTGAGTAAATGACCAATGAGTTTGAGAAAGTGGGTAACATTTTTTATAACAAAAGTTAACTGAATTAATGATTGCATGCAAAAAATAAAATCATGAAACTGTTAGAGGAAAGCAAAAATGATTATTTATTTAATATTTTTTGGAGATAACCTTTGTTAACCATACAAAAAGTCAGAAACAATAAAATAAAATATAGAATTTAAGTATGTGAAAATTAATTTTCTAATTACACAATAAAAAATCCCACCTAAAATAATTAAAAGACAAATGACAAGCTCTGAAAAAACCATCTATGATGTGTATAGAAGCAAAAGGATAAAGGATTAATCAACTAATTTAAAATCAATCAACAAAATTATGAATTGGTAAAGAACAGGAACATAAAATACAGAAAGTAAAATATACAAAGGCCAAGCAAATGTAAGAAATTATATACATTGTTAGTAAAGTGATAAACATTAAAAAAAATACAAAATAACTTTGATCTCAATTGGAAAAGATCACTGCCAAAATTTAAAATGTCATTATAAATTTTTAATCATTAAATATATTTAGAAAGACATAGTGTAAGAGTGGCCATCTTGTTTCTTTATTCCCCAAATGTCAAAACAACCACTAAAACAAAACCTGTGTACAGTAAAGTCATATACAATATTATCCACTAGCTAAATTTTGTTGTAGATGAATAGTTATTAATGTATAGTTATGCTCACAATAAAGTAAAAATGACAGCTTATAAATAATTTGCAAAATTAATTTTTTATGTAACAAAAATACAGAAATATGCCAGGAAAATGGTAAAATAAAAAAGCTATATTAAGTATTTTTTTCTCATTTTTGCCCTTATGTTTTGTCATATTGAACATGAATAGTATAATAAAATGGCATAATGAAAAAAGTCAGTGAGGAAAATATATATTAAAAAAATGGGCTACTTCAAAATCTATACCCTAAAGTTAATCCATAGTTTTAAACTTATAATAATGAAATAAGCTTACTAATTTTTCAGACAAAACTTATGAAGAAACTTTTCAAAGAAGAGAATCTAATTATTTTTAAAAGTGAGAAGATAATGAAGAGATGTAAAATTTGGGATGCAATAATTTATTCTTTCAGTAAATATTCTTTCAATAAGACATGAAATGAGGCACTGGAGATACAATGTCAAGCAAAAATAGTCATATATTATCTGCCCTTGGGTAGACAGAATTAGAAGATACTCATCAAATCATTATTTTTAAAAAAGTGGTGATGACCAAGAATAAGTTCTGTGGTTTGACAATATAAGAATTTCAGCAATGGCTTCTTGAGGGGTTGATGAATGGAAATTAACTAGGTGGAATGAGTAGTACGTAGGTATAGGCTTATACAATGATGTTGCCAAAGGAGAGAGCACAGCAAATTAGAGGGAAAGGAAAGGAGGCCGGAGAAGAGAGTGTGAAGGCCTCCTGGGATGGAGACTTTTAAGAGCAAGGGGAGTGTGATGTGAAAAGAATCTGAAAAGGCAGGGTCAGGTTAGTCAGTGTTTTTAAGGTCATGTTAAGTGTTTTTAATTTTTAGTCTAAGAATAAGACTCCACTAAATTCATTTTCCTCCCTAATCTAGGGAGGAGATTAGATTAGGGATTAGATTAGGGAGGAGAATGAATATTAGGGAGGAGAATGAAATGATCAGCTTTCATTTCAAAAGATGCACCTGTGTGCAAAGTAGAGAATACATCCTTTGGAGCAAAAGATCAGTTAGGGAGACTAAACAAGACAAAAAAGGTGGCTCTAGTGAAGACGGATGGATTCAAGAGATACTTAAAACGTATAATCAACATGACTTCATGATGGATTTTTTATGGAGTGTAAGGATGAGGATGGGGTCAAGTATGATTCCTTTGATTCTGACTTGCAGAAATGAATAGTTTCATTCATAAGACAAGGACCAATGAAAGAAAAAACAGGCTTGGAAGAGAAGATCATGGTTTGGTTTGGAAATGGGTTACAGTATCAGGTCTTTGAATACAGATGCCAAATATAAAATTGTTATACATGTGGGGAACTCAGAGAAGAAGTCAAGCAATTAAAGAATAACTTTACTAGTAGTAAAAAAAAAAAAGGTAAAGTATACTGTATATGTCTCTCTCATTCAGAAAGAGAAAAAGAGAGTGAAGAAGGGAGAGAGAGAGAGAATGAATGTAGGGGTGTAGAGAAAATGCAAGGATGAGGCCATAAGGAAAACATAATATTTAGTTTACAAAGGATATGAAAAAGGAATATGATAAAATGGAAAAGGAATGGTCCCTATATAGAATTCCAAGGAGAAGAACATTTAAGAAGAAAGGAATGTCCAAATGTTGAATGTTAAGATATCAAGGTAAAGCAAAGAATAAAAGAGTCATCAAATTTAGTGTTAATGAAGTCAGTGGCAAACTTAGCAAGAGCTATTTTGATGGCTTACAGCTCTGATGACAGACTGTAGTGGGTTGAAGAACTAAATGATTGATGAGGAAAGGTAGACTTAGGTAGAGTCTTTCAGAAAGATTTTCCATGAAGAGGAGGAATAAGAAAGGGCAATAATAGAGGAAGATATCCAGCTAGGACATTTCTATACAGTTTATTTCGAGGAGTAAGACTTCAACGGCTTTAAAAGCCTACGACTATTAAGTTAGGACTCAGCAAACTATAAAATATGAGAAAACATGTTACCTGTTTTTATAAATAATGTTTTATTAGAATGCAGATGTGACTTTCCTTTACATATTTTCTATGGTTGCTTTCATGCTACAATGGCAGAGTTATGTAGTTGTGATGGAAAACATATTGTCCACAAAGTCTAAAATATTTACTATCTGGTCCTTTACACAAATATTTAGCTGACCCTGATCAGAGTAAAGAAATCATGTGGCTTTATAAGAAAGTAAAAGGTAAGATAAGAATGATAAGGTAAAACTACTTGAACATCAGAGTGCATTGCTGGAGGGATTCATTTAGACAAAGGTGATGTTAATACCTTGGGGAAAAGAAAACTGATAAAATTTGAAGGTGATTCTCCTCCAATTCTTTTTAAAATATCAGTAAACCTGAAAATCCTTAGGAATTAGGAACAAAATAAACAGAACTAAAATACAAAAAAGAGTTAAACTAAAGAAATTTTACATCTGTAAGGAATTCATATTCTTAAGGAAAAAGTGCATCTAATATCAAATGATCTAAGGGTTTTATTCTGGATTTCAGGAGTATGGATCAAAGAAACTCACCTGCCTCATTTACAGTTTCTAGTACGGTGGTCCACAGAGACTGAAAGAACAAATATATGACTAGAGAAGATGCTTAAGAATAAGTAACTATTGCATAAAATAAAAATTATTATATATGTTACATTTTCAATAATATTGGCATTTTTCTAGGAAACTGTAATTCAACATTCTGATTTAAGGACAGCAAAAGGCAAACCAATCTGGATAAAATCTATGTTTTTTCAGTATTATATCCCCAAGGGGACAATATAAAGGGAGTTTTCAGTGGCTGTTTTATAAATTTCAAGGGAAAGATAATGTCTATATTATTTTAACCGTCTCAGAGTTAGAAAAAGAGATATTACTAAGTATAACTCAACTGGTAGAGAATATTGACCATTCTCCCTTTTTAAGAGAAATTTTAAGATTGTAAGCAAAATAAAACTAAATAAAACTCAATGAGACTAAAAATGAGACTAAAAACTAAAAATAAAACTCAATGAGAGCTGATTTAAGAATATTATGAAAGAAATGCCATAATTCCATAAATGCAAATAACATTTAAAAATAGGAAATAAAATATGTAATTCATAAAGCCAGTAACTAAAAGCTGTGAAGTAAAGATATGTCTCACAAAAAGGAGAAAAAAAAATTTCCGAAAGTCATTTAGTGAAACTTAATATCCATCCTGATGAAAGAGTATTTTATAAATGAGACTATAAGTATAATGATAAATGTGATAAATAATTATTACCTTAAACAAAGTTTTGTATATGCTATTGTAAACACAAGCATTGAGCCTAGCATTAATATCTATTAATGTAGGTAAACAATATATTTTTGTGTAATAGATAAGTGAATGAATAAATAGAATGATAAAATGGACAAAAACATAAAAGGCAGTCCCATTAAAATTAGGAACAAAAATATTGCTTAAAATCAATGTAACTTTGATATTTTAGATTCAGTCAATACAAATAGAAAACTATGAAATTTAACTATTAGAAAGTCAACACATTTTGTATTTTACAAAATTATTTTTGAACTAGCAATTTCAAAAAAATTAACTTTGTCTCCTAAAATTAATGGATTTGGTCAAATTTTGGCATTAATTTAATATGCATCTATAAACTTACGATCTTATATATGCATTAGAATTTTAAAATAAAGCAAATCAACTCATCTTTATTGGGGATGCAAAAAATAGGCAATGCAAATTGAGCTCTATGATATTTTTATGTCATCCAGAATATTTCTCTTTGACAATTATTTCCAAATTGATATATTAATTATTTCTAAACTGATTTATAGATCCACATAATCCCAGTCATGTGGACATGCCGATGTGTGTGCTAGTACATGTGCATGTGTGTATATATTCAGGAAGAAAAAGGTTAGAGAGAGAGGGAGGGAGGAAGAGACACATGCAAAAAATAACCAAGACAGTTTTTTAAAATATATGTGGAATTTAGTAGAAGACTCCTTTATAAAAATTAAAATATATCTTAAAATCATATTAGCATAAAAATTATCTACAAGAATAGAGAGTGAATCCATGGTAAAAATATAGAAACCACAAAAATGACATGGATATATCAAAATTTTACATTAATATTAGGCAAAACACACTGACAAAATCCTAATTCTTTAGTGAGGAAAATACAAGTTAGGTCTATATTTCACATTATACACTAAAGGATATTTTGGTACATTAAAGAATTAAATATAAAAATAAACCTATAGGGGAAAGGATCAAAGCATAGTGAATGTTTACTTACATACAGGATGTGAAAGGCCTTTCTAAAAATAAAAGCAATGCAAGAGAACATAATGAAAATTACTGTTGACCTCATGGACTGTTCAGGTATCATATTTCAAAATAAAGAATCCAACAACACAGAATATTGCTCACAAAAAATTCTGACGCACTAAGGTTAAAGATGTAAATATTAAAATCTACAAACTAATGTGTCAACTTGTTTAATGAAAGACAACAAATAATGTTGGTGTATATGTGGGGAAATGTTAAATCTTATACAATGCACTTACAAATACAAATAGGTATATGTTTTTGAGGGGGTAATGTAGCAATATGGCTTAAGAAGTTTAAAGTTTTCATTTTTTTGGCTACGTAGTTTCTCTTCAAGGATTCTACCTACACGAAGAGGTCACTGTAGAACTATTCCAACAGTGAAATAACTCAGCACAAATGTCCCAACAAAAAAGAAGCCTTAAGTAAAAGATGGCACATTTGAGGAATGTAGTTTCAACATACAGTATTTTAAGAAGTTATTCTATTCATCACAAAATGTGAACCTTAAAGTAACAATATATATATAAATCTATACATACAGTTTTCAATGCCAAATTGATTTTATGAACACCAACAATACACTACCTGTGCATATAATAGAAGTAAAATAGCAGAATTTTAAATTATTATCACCACATAGTGAAAATTTTTGATAATTATTTTGTTTTATTTTTATAAATAACCGCATGTTTTCAACATTTTCAAAAAAAGCATTCATTTATAATTAGAAAATAATGGAAAATACATAAGATACATCAGGTAAATGTACAATGCTATACCTCATATTTCTGAATAATATTTATCTTTAGTATCTATAAAATAGGAATATTCTGACATTGATAAAATAATGTATTTGCATATTTAGTTAATAATTATGTTCTGATAAATTTTCAGTAAGGAACACAATGAAAAAGAGAAATGGATACTATTGTTTTTATAGGCCAATGATCTTTGTCAATCTTCATGTTTCGGTGGAGAACTGTATATACATTTCCAAGGAAGATACTATGCCAAAATTAAAGGAGCATAAATTTGGAATATTGGTTTAAAGTCAGCTTTTATCATCCAGTCATTTGAGGAAACACAGAGAGCCAAAGGGATTATGACTTGCAAAAGGTTAAAACATTATATTTATAAATAACATTCTTTTACCTTTCAAATCTCAAGATTAGAATCTAAGTAGTGATTCTCAAAAATTAAAAAAAAAAAAAGAAAAAGATTCTGGTTAGAGTTCTGTAGACCATATCACAAGAGTATGAAATGGATTGACTATCTGGCAACCGGGGAAGGGAAAGAGGTTGAGCATAATATGTTCAGGGCTAATGACTCTGTGGTCGCTCTTTGTTGCAGGTCAGAAATCACAGTGGAAATAGCTACCATTGAACTGCCATTCCTACTTCAAGTGGAAAAATGAGATCCCCAACTGGCATGGGCCTAGTGTCAGCATTTAATTGCCAAAGACAAGATAGGCATAGATACCATAAGAGACAGTAAAGTCAAAGCAGTAATCAAAATAATTTGACTCAAGAGACCCATAGTGTTGTCTATTTGATCATGGTGTCCCTAGGAAAAAAGTACTTGAGTACTAATTCCTACTTGATCAGTATAAGTAGGTCAGATCTAGGGTAGGTCAAGTGAACAGAAGTATAACCTGAATCATGAAAACAGTGCCAAGGCCCCATAATCAATTTTCAGACTTGAGCCAGTTTACAGATCCAGAAACATTTAAATGAAAAGTCAGATCCCCTTGAGGAAAGACAAAGCTACACTGTCAAAATGTATACTCTAAATCTCTCTCTTAGCCATTCCCAAAGAGAGAAACAGCTACTTAACAAAGTGACTATGCATAGGGGAAAGTGGTGTAATCAGTTTTGGGGGCTTACTGGAAATTGACTTGGAAGTGACACTAATTCCTGCAGATCCAAAACATCACTGTGGTCTCAGAGTTAGATTAGGGGCTCATGGTGATTGATGGAGTTTTAGCTTAAATCCATTTCACAGTGGATCTAGTGGGTCCAGTGGGTTCATGGCCCCATCCTATCATATTATGTCCCTAATTCCAGAATACATAATTGGAATAGACATATTCAATGACTGGAAGAATCCTCATTCTGGAATAATTCTGCCTTTCCAATCACCAAGAAAATAACTTGCTGTTTTCTCCAGAAAAGATAAAATTTTGTCTTTTGTCTGTGTGGCATTTGTTTTTGTTAAGGACATGCATTAATGGTGCCCTCTATTTCACAGCACACAATGGTATCACAGGAGGTATTATTCCATGGGGGAACTTCAAAAGAAATGTATTTCACATTAAAATATATTACAAGTATGGGAACAAAAATAGGAATTATATAATAATCTATTTATGCAAAAATAAGAGCTCATATTATATTAAATCAATATAAATACTTATATACATAAAATCATTAAATATTATGTATTTTTGCTAGAGAAATATCAGGTCTTCTTAAAATTACATATTAACTTCTTGTTATGCATAAACACTTTGGGGAAAACTAAAGCTGCCTCCACTGGTTAAGAAAATGAACTGAAGG
>ML103533.1:26637-86429 GCA_003697995.1 Taxidea taxus jeffersonii
CAATACTTGATCAGAATGGAAACTTCTAAGTTGTTTCTATAACCCATTTCTTCCTTAGAGTTAATACTAATAAAAGAACTGTAAATGCTACCTTCTTTGAAATGTGAATAAAATGTTCAGCCAAGGGAGTATTTTACAATCCTGAGGTATTATTTATATATTAGTGTGTCTGGTACCCAAACTAAATTACAGCTCAGACAAGGGACTGAAAGGTCAGGTTTATTATTCACTTTAGTAAAAATGTAACCACAACACTTGTTTCTACATCAGGGAGTATTATAACCATCATTATAACTAATAATAACAATGAAAATAATACAGCCACAATGTATTTTGCATTTTTCAGTAGACAGTAGGGCTTATGGCTAATAATCATTTATATTTACACTGAAGCTTTTTATGGAGGAGTTCAGAGTGGTTTTCAAATAGTAGCTCATTAATCATTTCAACAAGTTAGTTGGAAAGTTATTATCCCAGTTCAATAGATGGAAAAATTATATCACAGAAAGGTCAGATACATATTTACTTGTCCAATATTACAGAAGTAAAGTGAGTCAGTTTCCAATCTCTCAGACCTTCTTTTCACCCCTTGATCTAACCACTGGACCAATGCAATTTTGGCCCATACTATGGTTTGACCACCAACCTAAAGTACTTTAAGGCTGACCTCTCTGCTATTACTTTTACAGACCTATAAACACAGAAGAAAATAACAATTTTTCATCTGTGGAGATCATACTAAAAAAGACTCAGACACAATTAATTTCTATTTCTATTTCTTTTTTAAGTCTTATTAGAAATATTTAACAATGTTGGTGTCAATTTAAAATTGTAAATATCAAAACCTTAATAATAAAATGCATAATAATTAAATTTATGCTGAAAGAAAGAGGCAATATTTTCAGGGCTTCATTTGGACCTGAGCACATTTAATAGGAGTTACTTAAAGGAAACAAGAAATCAACTTTTAAAATAATCCCAACCCTTGCCAATAATTAGATCACTAGGAAAAAATGAAAGAACCAATGCTTCAGTAAATGTGACCTGAGAGAAGAGGGAGGAATTAAAAACAAGCACAGAATTTAAATTCAGACTGTTTCTTGTTTGCTTTTAAAAAAATCAGTGAAATTTCAGTGCTTTATCTGATGATACTTAATCTTAAGACAGTGAAACAAAATTGTTAAGCTTTAAAATGAAAATATACCATGAATATGAATTAAATAGAACTGACTTTCTAAAATAAAATAATTTCAGGTATTTTTCCTCTTTGTCTAAATAATTTGCTACTCCAAAATTAACATCTATATAATTTTGCACTAACCTTGAAAATGACCCAAAAGTGAAATCAGTTCATAACCCTACACATTCCTATTTGGAAGTATATATTTGCTTATGAGATCCTAAAAAATAGTCAGTTTTTCTTAAACAAATCCATCTATATTCACTTTAGCTTGTTTGCTTTGAATATTTAAGTACACTGTAAAAAAGTTTTTTTTAGTTTTTAGACTCAATGGGATCTCAAGATTTCAACCACTGAAATATTAAGTAAAAATGACAATTAAACAGTTATACAGGAAATTTTGTTTTAATATTATAGTTATTTTCTTTAAATTTTTTCTTTTAAAATCAATGTAATAAAAATGTGTAATGTAACATTCTTCTACTAGAAGAATTTACATTTAAAAAAAAAAGAAAAAGATGACTCTTCTTCCTAGGTTTAATGATTGTATCTTTACCTTTCTGAGGTCTGAGAATTCAGTAAATATTTAAAAGACTAAAGTGAAGGAGAGCATAGAACTTTCCAAGAGATGGTGATATGGACATCCAAAAATTCAGAAAACAATCATGATAAATGACAGAAGAAACAAAATTATGATGTCTAAATTGTTTTAATGTCTCCCCCAAATATTTACTTTTGAGGCAAGTCATGTGAATTGGACAAGTAGTGTCTATTGAAAAGTATAATTTATATTACTTTACTATCTGTGTACAATATACATCTTAACATTTTAGAAATATTTATATGGGATATATGGGTCTTTAATTGCACATGGTTGCTTAAATACAATTGTATTTCAAAGTTACTTTTATATATATTTAAGAAAATCATTTATATATTAAAATATAAAGATCTCATTGGCCTGTACAAAAAATGCTAAATATCATAATCTTATTTAGTTATGCATGGGTTTACTACTTATCTGATCAGGCATCAGTTTTTGTTCAATGTGTTCCTTTTAGTCAAACTTAAATTTTTGGACAAGATTATTTTTCTGATTTTATAAAACATTTTCTTACCATTACTTTAACCATTTATTAATGCACATCAGTTTTACTGTCCTTTCACTCCCAAACCTTAGGTTTACAAGTATTATAAGATTTGACTTAAAGTCAAACATCTTACTCTTAAAAAATAATTTTCCCACATCTACATTTGCTTAAGCCTTAATTTCTCTTGACAGTGAAAGCATTATTTTTTTAACTATTTAGCAAGAGTATGAATTATAGTGTTTGCATATATTGAGGCATTTTAAGCATGTTAAAGCAGTTTATAAAAAAGCTAGTGATTTTGATACCACAAGAAGTAGTGTGCTTTTCTCAACTTTCTTTAATTTACAGCTAAATTTTTAATGGCTTATGGAGCGCCGAAGAAAAACACCATCATAATTTCTCTTTCATTTTAACAATATTGAGATTTTATTAAATTGACCTGGTAAATGATACTTCT
This sequence comes from Taxidea taxus jeffersonii, assembly GCA_003697995.1. NCBI lineage: Eukaryota > Metazoa > Chordata > Mammalia > Carnivora > Mustelidae > Taxidea > Taxidea taxus. The sequence goes on from ML103533.1 coordinate 29,366, forward strand.
TTTGGTACTATAAAAAGCAATTTTAATTTTTAAAACATATTTAACATCACTTTCATGCTTTTCACTGATCCAAAGTCATACTAATATTTCAAAACTCCCACTGTCTGATGATATACAGGTTGCCAGTGTTTCACTTTGATTTAGTGATTCATGAATCTCTAGAGACATGAAAATTCTGATGAGTCACCAAATCCCCAATGCTAATATTACCAAACAACTTCCAATGCATAAAGCTAAATGTAATTCCTGAGACTAGGATGTGTAGATTTTATCGAATACAGAGAAGTCTCAAGAAGAAAAATTCTGAAATTATATGAAGATTACTGGGGCGTGTCAAAAGCTGTACATCCCTAACACCATAATGTAGTCAGACTTTTCAATTTGGAATCTTAGTAAAATTTTGTCCAAGACATGCTAATGTAAACTTTTTCTAAAAAAAGTAATTGAAGCCCTTATCATCACTTTAAAATCTTTCCTAAATTAACTATGTCAGGCTTTCTTGGAAACTGTCACTCTTCACCACTACCATTTGCATATTCTAATGAAAGCTCTATTCACAAATAGATTTTAATTGAATCAAATTCAGGCAATAGATTTTTTTTTTTAAAATCAGTCATATTTTAAATGCTCTCAAAGTAACTAGTTACTTGCCAGAATTTAAAAGATATATAAATTTGTGTGTGTGTGCTGGCACATATGCATATGCGCACATGCATTTGTATTATGAAGTTTCCCCACAAGCATAAAGAAATTATAATGTTCCTCACCTGAGCATGCCAATTTTTATTAACTTAAGAAATTCTTTCTTTCTCACTGACAATGAATATAAATAACTCAGTTTTTCCTCTATATCCCATCTTGCCCTTTTATCCTGAAAATGACCACAGAGAGTTTACAAAGTTTACTAGTCTAAGGAATGCTTGGAGTTGGGATATATTGTGCTAGTTGCATATACTCATTTAGTGATCAGTCACAGAGAAAGAAATGACTAGCCAGAGTCACACCAAAAATGACAATGTATAGCTTAAATTCTGTTTTTTGAAAAAAAAAGAACATTAAGACTATCTAAACATGAAATACTAATAATTTTAGAGAGATTTAAACATTTCTCTTAAAAAGTATGATCCATGACGAACAAATTCTGATAATTACAACCCAAGATTCTTTCACAAATATTTCAAATGTCCAAAACAGAAAGGAACTTAAATGGAAATATATTTCTCTCTCTGTGTATATGAACACATACACATACATACATACAAACACACACATATACACACACATAAATATACGTTATGTGAATATACAAAGCAGAGTTTCCATTGTAACATTTTGACATAACACAGCAGTAGTAAGCCACCAAAATGAAGTTTATTTTCTATAGTTTTGTATTGGTAAAATATAAGTTAAAATCAAGGATATTGGGCTTGCTTTACTTAGAAATCCTCTTTGAACACATTACACTTTTTATTTCCTGGAAATTCATTTAGTATCCTTTTTTTTTTTTTTTTTTTAAGATTTTATTTATTTATTTGACAGGAAGAGACACAGCGAGAGAGGGAACACAAGCAGGAGGAGTGAGAGAGGGAGAAGTAGACTTCCCACTGAGCAGGGAGCCCTATGTGGGGCTCAATCCCAGGCATGTACTGCGCCAGAGGCAGATGCTTAATGACTGAGCCACTCAGGCACCCTCATTTAGTATACTTTAAAATGCCAATTTCTAAAGTGTAAAAAGATGTTAATAATCCCTCTTAAATCAATAGTTAGGATCTGAAATAATACATTCAATAAATATAAACTGTTAGAAATGGTCTATACCACCAACTGCACAGCAGTGAAAGAAATAACATAAGCCTAATTACAACCATTATATTTATATTTTACTTGATTTTGAAGAATTGTTAATTAAAATGTCAAATATTTGGAAAATAAATATCTAATGTCACCTATACTCCTATTTTCCTAATGGTAGCCTTCTTAGCATTATGGGATCATTAAATTTTATATTTCAATTAGTTAACTTTTAAAATCCATTGGATAGAGGATTTCTTTAGAAACCACTTTCATAAAAAAAAAAAAGAAACCACTTTCATTTATTTATTCATTTTAAGGTTTCACCAATTCCATTTTTTTTTTTAATTCACAAGAGAAAGTGTTCTCTCCTCTCCTATATTCACAATGACTAATTTTATAAAGGTCCTTACTATTTTCAGTTGATACAACATATCCTAGATAACAGGTAGTCAAAAATTTGTTCTGTATAAATTTAAAGTAAAATTTTGGTAGACAGAATAAAGTAAGTTCATAATTCTTATAATACTTTTTAGCAAGATAAAGCTATGCAAAATTTCACAAACTATTTTCAAAAGTTTGTATTGCAATTTTCTCTCTCTCTTTGTTTTTTGCCATTTTCTCTCTTAATAACAATTTACTAAGCTTTAGGCAAAGCTGTATCCTTTTGGCTTTAAGTTCTTTCTAAGCACATATTGAGGATAGACAAATTAAATGATTCAGTTCAACCAAGCACACTGCTCCACTCAAGGTATGATGATTGAGATGTATATATCTATTAGAATTGTGCCATATATCTTATTAATTATTCACAACTATCTACTCTGCTCTTCTTTTATAGATATAAGAGATTTTTACTGCCTAAGGTATTATAATATTCTCCTTCAAAGTATTAGCATAGAATGTGCATGTGGAATTTTCAAAATTATAACTTATAAAGAATAGAGCCAAACTTATTCACTTATTGAATGTTATATTTGTGTGTTAGCTCACAGGCACCATTCTAATTAGGGGTATTAATATTTTTATTTTCTTCTTAAAAGAAATAGACAAAACAAATATTTTGACTATATTTAGATCATGGTAACTAAATGTAACTGTTGTATAAATGGAATTTTCAATTTAATGCAATTTTTTTTTTCAAGGCACTATCTTAGAAAATTAGCATTTAGTGCTAAATTTTCTAGTTAAATATTTATGGCTTTATTGGGTAAAGTTTGGTGTTTTGAATTAAAAAAAACCCTTCCTCACAAAATTATATTTTAAATATATTAATGACTATTTTTCTAAGCTGTTGATATGTGAGGTTTATACAAACATCAGATTAAAACTCAGCATATCTCTATAGCCTTAAAAAAATCATAAACTTGGACAAATCACTCCTCTCTCTTGGCTTCATTTTGTAGAAAAATTTTCTCAACAGGAGAAGTTTTACTCTATGGTGACAAAGACATAAGGAGAAGTTATGGTTGTCATCACAGTTTCTAAGAATTTGCTTTTTCTCATTTCTTTGTTCATCTCTAACTACAATAGATTAAATATCCTGTCAAAAAAGGGAAGCAGTTGCTGCAGTGTTCTTATGTGTTTGTGTTTCAAAACAAGTTAACATTCATTCAAATCTAGCTTCACTGGACCCCTTGACTTAATGGTCTTAAATGGATAGCTTATCACTTTCCACTTTTCAGGGTACAGAGAGTTTGATCTACTTCAGCAAGGCTGCCATTTCAACTCTCTTCATTACAGTATTTAATTAAATTCTTCATTATTTAATATCCTAACACCACATTCAACTCCAGCAATGCCACTGCAATTCCATGAACATAAACTCCCCTCCATATAACATATATAGTGTCAACATGTGTTCTGAAACACATTTTTATGGAATAAAACATGCTTTTATTTTGTTCCTATCATGGTAAAGCCTAGTGTATTTGAAAGAATAATCTCTGGAACTGAAGATCTTTGGAAGTTTTAGAACCACTATACTCAAGTCCTAGTTCTTTAAGAATCTTTCTTCTTTCTTGGTGATTATTATAAATAAAAATCACCTTTCTACTATAAAAGTCAAGAGAAAATTAATGGATCTGGATTTTCTTTTTCTATTATTAGCCTTTAAGAGGATCTCAAAATATAAAGAGAACCTAGAATAAAACAAGATGAATTTGTTTTACTAATATTCATGTATAGTATATAAATATCAACCTGTAATAAAAGCATCAAGACTTGTTAAGACTTCCATGTAAAATATTTTATTCTCTTTAATTTTTAAGATCAAATGCTCATACAGGTTTCTTTTAGGGATTTATTATTTGGGATTACTTTTTTTTTATTTTCAATTATACACAGAAAGGAGAAAATGAACTCTTTAAAGAATAGTTCAGTATTCCAAATTCTACTAGGTTTGAGAATATTTCAAACTCAGTGCCTTGTCTGAAAACATTTTCATTAGCATCTGCCTTTAGGACTATAGAAAAACTGGGTATATATTATCAAAGAACAAATTATTTTTTCCAACTACTATAACTAGTAATAAAAGGAAAAATACTCATTGAATACTCATGAAAACTTTCCTTTGAAAAACTAATCCTCTAAAATCATATATTAAGACAACATACTGCCAGAACTTTCTCTTTCTTACTTTATTCCAGCAACAAGGCCTTGGCAGTCACATCTTTGTACTTTTTGATCACCTTTACCATGCAAAGAACAATTTGCATCCAGTACTACTTATCAACAGGTTGGAAACCTGTGGCTATTTTCTACTCCTAAGCATGTAACTGTAAGTAATCTTTAAAATTAAATAATCAGAAACTGGATCCAAATACATTCTCATGAAAATGAGAATAATGTAACATGGAATGCCTTCATTTCAAGCTAAAGTTACAGAAAGGGAAAATATCCAGAACTCAAATCTCTCTCTCTCTTTATTTATAAATATTTGCATCACTTAGTTTTGGATAAGTTTAACAAGAATACACATTATTTCTTTTGGGGATGACAGCAACATTGACAAACAGTCCCTGTTATGCCTGTCATTATGTTATTGCTAAATCATCCACAATATCATGACCTGATTTTAGTTGCCAGGGACATAGCCAAAACATGGAATTTAAGTATCATTCTGATTACATACAAATAGCTAGCACTTAAGAAAACCTATGAAAAGTGATCTATGTCTAGTAATTAAAAAAAAAAAAAATGGAAGGAAGGAAGGAACCAAGAGAAGAAGGAAGGAAGGAAAGAAGGAAGAAAGACATCTTTAAAAGCCTAATACAGTTACACAGTAGGCCTCTGACATTCTCTATGCTGGTATAATAACTAAATGGCAAGTAACACGGAAACAGTTATCCTTGTGAGATCCCTGTTGCATGCTTTAATTATAACTAAAAATTTACAACAAAATCAACCCTTGGGTAAATTGCTCTTTGGTTTAAATCTTCATTACCTCCTGGAATTTTGGTAAAATCATTTTGTTTTTAGATTAAGCTGGTCCCTCCTTCTTTACTCCATTACAGAAGTCAAACAATAAGAACCAGACATTAATTTTAGAATGAAAAGAGTTTTGTGTATATGTGTGTTTGTAAGTCCAGCCCCTGTATACAAACTGTTAAAAAACAGATGTTTTAACATAGTGCTTTATTCCAACTTAATCTCATCCTTGAATGAACTTCTTTCAAGTTTCAACCATTTAAAAAAACAAAAAAACAAAAAAACAAAAAAAACAAAAAAAAACAGTCAATTTCCTGGTGGTTGTAATTTAATTAAGTAACCTTTCACACTGAGCAAAAACCCAAAAGCAAAAGGGTCATTAATCTTTCTAGTGATTAGAGACAACTCTAGAGCTTCAAACATTTACCTCTCCTTCCCCGCAGTAGAAATGCTTTTAGGAGGATCATGGTTCATACCTCGCATTCCCTGGAGCCAGAGATGGTATATGTGCAGGGCCCAGATCCATTAACGGATATATCCATGGTCTCAGAGTTTGTAGGCTTGTAGTCCACATAATACTCCTGTAAAGGGGAATTCATTTGTCTTTCAGACTCTCTGGTCTTTTTCCGCCGCCTCTTCATAAGAGAGTGCTGCTGAAGTTGTTTCATACTGGCTGGGTAGCGTTTCCAAGACACATAGATCACCAAGAGGATCATGGCCACTGAGAGGAACAGAGCCACACTCCCTGCAATAATTTTGTGAAATGAAACATGCTCATACTCTTGCTCTGTGCCAGGAATCTGAAACACTGGGGAAGGGCTTGGTGTTTCAAGGGTGGGCTGGGTAGGGTCAGATTTGGAAAATGTAGGTTTGGGGATAATCAGAGGCTTCTGGGGCGTTTGGGGTACCAGGTGTGACTTTTCTGTGTTGACCACCTGAACTTCAGAGCAGATATTATATGTTTCCACTGCATCACTAACCTTTTCACCTTGGATATGCTTAGGTCCTGCACATATCATGGTGCTTTCCTTATTTCCTTTGAAATTCTTAAGCCAATAAAATAGAGGACATATGCTCCTACTGCATTCCCACATATTTCCAGACAAAGTGATGGATATTAATGATATCCATGCATTGACAGTTTCCTGTGAGATGTTGGTAAGCTTGTTGGAATCCAAATTCAATTTTTGCAAATTGGGTAGACATTTAAATGTGCCCGGCTCAATTCCTTGGATGTCATTCCCTGATAAATCCAAGTTGTGTAAGGAACTCCAAGTCCATGTCAAGCCTTGGCTAATGGAGCGAATCCTGTTCCACTGTAAGTAAATTGAGCGGAGATTGAAGAGACGTGGAAAATGAGCAAAATTGATCTTGGAAAACTGATTGTGCTCCAAGTGGAGCTCCTTCAACTTCAAGAGGCCAGCAAAAGCATTTCGGGACAAGCTTCGAAGACGATTGTAACCCAAATCCAGAAAGTCAAGATTTCGACAGTCTTGAAAAACTCTTATCGGCACAGTCTTTAATGAGTTAGATCTCAAGTGCAAAATGATGAGTTTACGAAGACCTTTAAATTGTTCCGATTGCAATGTCTGAAGTTTATTGTAGGAGAGATCCAGATTGCGGAGATTGGGAACTGGGTGAAATGTTTTATTGTGCAGATAGGTAATTTTGTTGGAGCTTAGAATTAATTCTTTCAGTCTACGGATCCCTTGAAATGCATCTTCATCCACTGAGCTAATGTAATTATGGTCAAGATAAAGCCATATAAGCTGGTTAAGGCCGGCAAACTGATTGGATTTGAGTTTCTGAATGCTGTTGAACCTTAATGATAAGCCTTGTGACCCTCCAGAAATGTTCTCAGGGATATCTGCGAAAGCATGAGACTCACAGTATACAATTTTGCCATCACATCTGCAGTTCTTTGGGCAAGCTCTCTGAGCCCCTGTGAGCATAACAAGCAGCAGTGTAGGAAGTAGCACTAGCACCACACGCATGCCTCTCAGCTGCGTAATTAAACGGAAACCTACAATATTAAAAAAGAAGACAAATGCACATTGTAAAGCTATTAATATAAATCGCCACCAGCTTACCGATATCAGGGACATTTCATTTGTGTAGTAATGGGACAGTTGATGTAAGAACAATGTATTTAACATTTGAAGTCTTGTTTTCTTCAGTGTTGCATGTTTGCTACAATGAGATTTCCTTCATTCTTCCTTGATTTTCAAATCACCACAGTGCTGTGAACTAAAGAAAAGCCTTCCCGAGTTTCATGAGTTCATATGTTCATCAACACTGAAAAGCACACAGACTGTCTTATCACTTAATGCCAACACTGTCATAACAACAATATTTGGCTAGTCACTCTGTTGAACATCAGTATCAAAAGGGAAGAGTACCAAGTCTTCTGGTAATGGCAAAAATATGACTTAGAAAACCCCATACTTGTACATCTTTCCCAGTTGAGCAAACAGGCTTTGATTTGACAAAAGAGCTTCAGTAAGCTGTCAAGGTAACCCAAGTTTGCCCTGACTGAAACTGTATCCTTATTGCATAATGGAATAACAACGCATGAGCTTGAAAAAATGGCACAGGGACAAGTATGGGCAGCCAATGAAGCAGGGTATGAAGATTAATAACAGTGCAAGGTACTCTCAATGTGTTAATGAGCATATATGCTCTCGGCATTCAGGAAGATCTGCCTACTGTGGCTCCCCTGCCCAGGGATATACCAGCTCAGAATCCTAACTACTGATATAACGCAGAACAGTCCAAAGTTAAGATTGTCAAATTTTTATTAAGTATTTGCATGGAATGAAAAATAATCTTGTGTAGTATTAGTTTTGCTGTTATTTTTAATAGTTGCTTTTGCAAATTTGGGGGATAAACAAGGAGTGAAGCAGTAGATTATTACATCCCCTCCTCTCCATCTGGACCTGCTCAAATTTCTCACTGACTTTTTTTTTTCCTCCCCTACCTCTGTTAACTTCAGAAAACCTGCAAAGTTATAATGTATTGGCACTTGTGCTGCATTTCCAAGTCATTGCATGGTAAGGGGCTTCTTTCCTCTGTCAATAGTAGATTTATTATTTCTTAGCGGTGGGGGGAAAAAAACCCTCTGTGTAGTTTATTTCTCTTAAATATTCATATTTTAACCAAGAGGCATCAGCCAAACCTCTAATCAAAAAACTCTCCTTCTTTTACTCAACCAGTTTTTTGTTTTGTTTTGTTTTTAATTTGAAACCTGATCTTGCTCTCTGTCCTCTTGCCAGCTACAATCTCATTGAAATACATTCCAGCTCTTCCAGACAGGAGAAAGGGGGGGAAAAAGCCAGTCACACTTGAAAAAATAAGACTGGCAAATGACTGCTGGAAATTTGGAAGCTGTGTTCAGGATACAGCTTTACAGATAAAACAAACCCTTGTGCGACCTCTGATAAAGTAACGACCCCACCCCTACACACACGCAGTAAAGTGTTAACAATCTTCCTGACAGCGACCAGAAATACAAGCGTGGTTAATATTATCAAGAAATAGAAGCAAACACAATATTTATCTCATGCTCAATTCCCACGCTGTAGAAACACATACAGAAGAGACAGTCTTAAAGATATTTCTCTAGAGTCTGTTTAAGTCCGTGTTATGCATTTACGTATTAAAAAAAAAAAACTACTAAAAGGAAAACGATCTAAAAATATAATAGCAACTATACTGAGTCAACTGGCAAACTCAGAGGCTGCTGCTTTTTGCCTGTTTTCCCGTCTTTTATCAGCTAATGCCGCCACTGATAATAGGAAGCCAAGAGGATCAGCTTTGGTAAGAAGGAAACAACAAAAGTTCACTTACCCATCCTTTGTCATCCAAAAACGGATCCCCCCTCTCTCAGCTTTCTTCTTATTTGGTCTCTCTTGCTGAAACCACCACCACCTTCATGACACAGTGCGGCTGTCATTCACACCATTCTGATCCCGCATGTGAGCTAGTAGCCCCATACAAACTTCCCCGGAGAGGACAGGCAAAAAATATATATACATATATGAAAAAAAAAATCAGCATGGGGTGGGATGGTGGGGGGGCAGGGAGAAGGAAGCCGTTGGGGGGGGGAGGGGGAGGGCCTCTAAGCTCTGAGGACCATTGTGTAATTCACCAGAGACCCATCAGCAGTAATTGGCAATCTGTGCAAAAAAGCTACAGCCCATTTCGAAGGTAACCAACTTCTCTGTAAAAAGAGAGGTAAAAAAAAAAAAAAAAAAAAGAAAAAGAAAGAAAAGAAAAAATCTTCAGAATACCTGGCATTCCTTATTGTGCTGGCTTTTGCCATTCCCAGATAAAGCAATTCATCCTCTGGATTTTCAGTTCTTGAAGCAAGTAGGCCTCCTGTGCTGTATGAGACCCCAGTTTAAAAGCTATGCAGGCTAGGTTTATCCATTTAGCTGGTCAGGTTTAAAGTGTTTTGTAGCTGTGCTGAGAGGCAGCCCTTGTCTAATTCAGAAGGCTTTCCAGAGACTGATGATGCTCAGAGCTTGTTGGTGCTAATGCTTGAGTTTGTGATACACTGAGTGCCCTCCGCTGGAGAAAACAGATTGCACATTAAAGACGGGAACAAGTGAGCCTGTCAGTGGTGTGCAGCCTTCCCTCTCTCAGAAAGGGAAATTAAAGGCACAGGATCACTTTTTTTTTTTCTCTCCAGTAATATATATATTATGAAAGCCTCATGACAAGGAGTTCCATTCAGTGATATCAAATATTAGGTAAAATACTGGCTCTCTAAATATTATCCAATTAGCAGTTTTTATAAGTTGCCTTGGCTTTTTTTTCCCTGCACGTATCACAGATTTATTATCTTTTTTCGACAGAAACAATTTGAGTTTTATTTTTGTTGCTGTCAGTTTATTTATTTATATATTTTTAAGCAAACCACATAGAGAAACAATTGTACTTAAGGGAAAAATGTAATTAGATCACTTTTGAAGATAGTCATTTTAAAAATTTAGATCTAATTTTTAAATTCCCAACTTTGATAATTAAATGCATTCTGTAATTTTGCACATTTTATTGTACAGTCTAGATCATTACTTTCTAAAAGTATACATTCTTAGTCTTAAACTAGTTCTCTTTAATACTATATTCCCCAAATGTGTGGGTATCTAAGAGAGACTAGATGTTACTTCAATAAGAGTATTATTCCTGAGTATAACTGACATCCTTAGTACAGTCACTATATTTTAAAATCATCTACATTAATAATGCAAATTTTTCTTATGCTAGTCACTTATAATGTGCAATTCCAGAAAAGCAAAAGCACGTGAGTTCTACATCACTATTATATTTACCTAAAATTTGCAAAATATCCTCAAAATTAGGAAGGATGAAATGATCAAACACCTGAAATATGTATTTTAAAGAGCCTATACCTTCCTTCAAGTTGCATTGGACTTTGAAAAAAAATGGTGCATCACCTTCCATTTTGTTTCTCTTCTTTGTTTATTTCATAATCCTCTGGCAGAGAATTTTTAGAATCATCCAAAAGAATGAAACAATGCAATACAGAGAAAGAATGCTGGATAAGATTACTAATCTAATTTAGATTAGAAGTTAAAATAAAGTTAAAATAAATTTTACATAAGTACCTAGAATTGCTATGGATCAGTGAAAATGAATATTTTTAGAAATATTTCTTGGTTTTAGAATAAGTGCCAAAATAAGGGCTTATTATATAAATAACATAAATAATCTGACTCAGATTTATTAGTAGGCAGTAACAAGCAATTATCTAATTACTAAGATTTTTCAAGGAAGAGAAAGAAATAATATGTCCCCCAAATATACACCTTTACCATTAACTGACCTGAATTCTATTTTAGAAATGTATACATTTGGCTTAAGGCACAAAATCTATTGAAATGCAAATGAATACCCAAAGAGGCAATATTATTTGGTTAATAAAAGAGGTATACCTTTCTAAGGAAAAAAACATAAATGATAAACATATAATTTGTTCATAGCTGTGTAGTTTACATAGAAACAAAAAACCCCATTCAAATAGTCAATGATAGAGGATCAGTTCAGGAAATATAAATATATTCATGGTTAGAATACATGTTGCCATTAAAATGAAATACCTTGTATTTGCTGACAGGGAATGAAGACCACAATGTAAAAAATAAAGAGAGGAGAGGGAGAGAACACAGGTCCTAGAGGATGATTAAGGGAATCTATTTCTATACATGTTTTCACTTGTGTGTGGGCAAAATAAAATGTACAAAGCAGATTTTCCTGGGAGATGAATTTTGGATGGGTTTCATTTCATCTTTTATGATTTTTTGTCTGTTTGTATTTTCTAACTTTTTAAAATAAGATGAATATATGGTACATGTGACATATGTATGTACCTATATGTACATTTGTGCATGTATGTGTAAATTTCCCTTTGTTGGAATGTAAGCCATGAGAACAGCTTTTGATAGTGGATTAGAAAAACCTCATGATGGTACCCACATTTATAGTGTAATGCCAATTAAAATGCAAGTTTTAAGTACTAAGATCTAATAGATGCTATATTCCAAAGCAGATACCAAATCATATGCAGATTTCACAAAGGATGTTGTCAAAAATCAATTATACCCTGTGTCTCTTGAACACATGTGAAGGCATAAAAGGGTCAAGAGAGTTAAGAGTGACAAAAGATGTTGTGTGGATGACTTCACTGGAAAGAGTTGTCCGGGCATTACCTAAAGTGTATACACACACACACACACACACACGCACACGCACACGCACACGCACACACATACACCCTTAACCCAAGGAAGGTGCAGGGTATGTCCACACCTCAGCTTCACTGTAGTGTGTTAAAAATAAAACAAAAGGTCTAAAATGGAGCCACTTATGCTAAGCCTCATTTCATCAAACCATAATTTAACTTAATTACAGTTTTGGCCACTCCCAGAAATGGAATCTTAAACCAGTCCATAAGGAATCACCTGGTCAGCACTAGTAAGGTAATCTGCCTGACAGACCTCATCATCCCCTGAAGGAAAGTGATCCTTGAAAGTGTTACAATCAATCGGCCTTTTTCTAATATAATTTCTTAGTCCTACTCTCTTCAGTCTATAGAAGTTTTTCATTTTTACCATTTCTCAGAGCCCCCTTCTATCTGCTGGATGGAATGATGCCCAATTCATGAATCATTGAATAAAAGCAATAAGATACTTAGAATTAACTGAGATGAACTTTGTTTTAACAGTTTTGATGTCAGTGACAGGATCTGAAGGAAATGTGTGTGTTTTGGGGGATAACAAGTAACTCAGGCACTGTTACTCATGAATCCTTTGAATTCTTCTTGCCATTTCCTAGGGCCAAGAGGTAAGTTCCTTTCAGTTCTGAGTTCTGCTTTTTTTGCATTGGGCTTCTGATCTAACTGGCTTTCTAGGCCAGGGCAGGTCAAACCTAAGCCCCTAGCTCTTGGTTCAGTACCCAGATGTCATACTGGGAACTGTGGGTAGTTCAGTCTACATTTTTTCATTTGATTGGAATCCCCAATCAAATCCCCAGTCCCCAAGTCTGTAGTCCCCAACTGTTGGGTTCTTTCCCCAGTCCTCAGTTCCACATTGGAAATTGCTGGTGGGGCATACAGTGCCATCTCTTGTCCAGGTTACTGCTGGTTTCTGTTAAATGGGAATATGGCATAAAGGCTACTGTTAATGGGAAACTTGAAAGCGAAAGCCACAAAATTGGTGGACATGGGTCAAACACTTAAAAGCTGTTAGAGCGTATTATGCTTAGCGAAATAAGTCAACTGGAGAAAGACAACTACCACATGATCTCCCTGATATGAGGAAGTGGAGATGCAATGGGGGTGGGAGTTAAGGTGGTAGGAAAAGTAAAAATGAAACAAGATGGGATCCAGAGGGAGACAAACCAAAAGAGACTCTTAATGTCATAAAACAAACTGAGGGGGGTGGGGGGAAGAGGGGTTGGGAGAGAGTGGTGGGGTTACATTATATGTTTAAATAAAGCTTAAATAAAGTTAAAAAAAAAAAAGCTCAAAAAAAAAAAAAAGCTGTTAGGGCACTTGCCACCTAACTCTAAGACTCTCATGCTAGGATTAGGTGGCCACGGAATGAGTTAGATTGATACTGGGTTACCTGCCAACCTTAAGAAAATTTCCATGTAATGAGGTACACTGTAAAATGCCACACAATCCTCAACCCAGTGACACATCCCTAGTAGGTATTACTAATTTTGCTCTGAGAGACCCAAGGCTTACCTACAAGAAATGGTATCCTTACATTCCAAAGATCTGAGAGTGCCACATTCTGGCACACCTTATTTTACGTCTAAGAAATGTAGGTCTCAGAAGCCATAGATATCTACAAAAATGGAAAAATCTTACTAATAACAAACTAGAATTATAATGGTCATTGTGGGGAATGTTCCAATTATATAAGATTATTCATTTAAGAAGTACACTTGAAAATAAGAATTCCCAAAACAAACAGAATGGGATATCAATTTTAATTGGCATCCAGAAGCCCCCAGAAGCTTTCAAAATTCCAAAATAGCTTCATTGAAATATTTGCTAGAAAAGCCTAGTAACAAATTAAAGATATAAAAAATAGGACTATCAGACTGGAATAACTGCAACTGCTTCTCTCTGTCCTCCTTTACCTGAGTACTCAGTCTACTAATTCTCTGTCTGAATTGTCTTTCTACAATAGGACCATAAACAAAAGTCCACCAAGTTAGTGGCCTTACAGACACCCCTGTATATACTCTTGAAGAAGGGCCCCCAAATGGGCCCCCTCAGGATTACCAAAAGCAAGAGGGATTTTCTGGTCAACTGCTACATTATTTCCTTAAATAGCCAAAAAGAAATGTCTCTTCCTTTTGGTCATCTTTGGGAGTGGCTCTGGATCTTGGGAGGTAACATCATCTCTATCCTCTTTGGGAATGCCTCTTAGGTTTATGTGTCCTTCAATACTGCCAGGAATATTTACTGTTTACCCTAGCAGAAACTGATGTGGTTTTGTTTGTTTGTTTGGTTGGTTGGTTGGTTTTCTGACAAGATATTTCAAAGGATTTTTTATAAGTATCTCAGTGGTCAGAAGTCAGCCAAATTGAAAGCTGATATTCAGAGCCTGACAAGAAGTCTTCTTAGACCTCCTCCCCTAAGCTAAATGTACCTAGAGGGAAAGAAAAATATTTGAAAGAGAAATCTCTATCTAAATCTATAATCTATATAATAGATATAGATATAATCTATATCTAAATCTAAATCTATAACACAGGAGTCTTTTAATCCCATTTTAGTTGAAGAACTTCTCCCGGGTATAAAGAAGCCAACTGAGGATAATTTAGTTGGATGGGCAGTTCAACCTCCAGATGTCATTCAGGCTACAAGTCAATTCTTTGAAGAATTAAAAACAACTTTTCTTACAACACAATTGTTTACAAAACCGGAAATGCAGCTCTAGAAAGAATTCAAATCTATCATTTTAATCATTTTAAATCACAAAACCTCACCTATTCTTCTCAAAATGAAAGCTTATGTTGAAAAATTCTGGCCTTAAGAAACTAAAGTACTTCCTGAAGTAACTGGCATTCTTTCTCTGTGCCTTTGAGATGTAAATATTCTACCCAGTCTTCTCTGGAAATTATCATATAAACCATCTCTGTGAAATGTAGACTTGAGGGGGCAACTCAGTAAGAAAGGCTATTTGGATATTTGAAATTTAGGCAAATGAAAAACCATGTCTTCTCCAAAAATATTGCTAAAAAGCTTTAGCCATCTGAGCAGGTAACCTTAACTTATTCCATCTGCCAGAAATATTATTTATATCCAACTGCTCTTCTATAAAGTAGTGAATTAAAACAGGGTTGGGATTGACTTTCACTTTTAGAGTCTGTCTGGATAAAATATGTACATGTGTTTTCTACACAAGAAAGGACTGTATGAGAAAGTGTCAGCTTGAAGCCATTTTAAATCCTGGTGATACCCCTAACAGAACGTTTTTGTAAGAGCACTGCCCAAACAAAGAGACAAATAAACAAAAAACAGAAACCCATCAAGTTTGGACAGGTACTGGATAAATGAAGGAAAAAAATGTGTCATTCTTGTCAGGGAAAATCTGGTCCATTATTCCTAATGGGGCTATTAAGAATCTATCAATGTATCCATGAAAAAGAGAAATATCTTTTAACATCCAGTAGGGGTAGAGATAAAAAAAAACTTTTTAAAATTGTTAGGTCAACAAGAAGTTTCCTGGAAAGGTCTGAAATGGTAGTAAGGGTGGGAAGAGGTAAGAAAGAATGAAAGAAATTGACCATACTTTTTTTTTTTATTCCTAGGTGGTAGATAGCCAACTTTCTGTGTAACTGGTCCAACAATGGAATAGGATAGTAATGTTTAAGTGTGAGCTTTATATGAAATATGGCATATTGATTAATATGGTAGATTTAATATTTCCATTTACTTATTTGAGACTTTATGAACTAAGGATATAATAGGAATTTTTTAATTTTAATTTTTGTAATAATAGCATTTTGTTACACTCAGAGAGCATTCAGTGATTTCACCTTGATAATCTGAAACTGACCATGATAGGAGTGTTCACACCAAGAAAAACAGCAAAAAGCTAAAGTTTAAAATATGACATTATTTTGTTGAGTATCTATAGTTAAGAAACTGATATTGAGATTAGTAACATATTAAACTTAAAAGTGTAATGTTAGTAGCCACTCAATTATAAATAGGTTTCATGTAATTATAAAGAGCTATTAAATAAATTCAAATTATAACATATACATATAATTTCAAATATGTAGTATTTGAAAACTATGGTATGATTGGGCAAATAAATTACCATGTCACTGACGAACAAGCAAAATTCCAACATATGTCAGACATCGTTTCACTTGTCTTACTCATTAATGTAAGCAAAAATATCAGACTGTATTCATCTTGGAATAATATTTAGAGAGGCAGTTGTTAAACATTTACCTTCAAACCACTGTGCCTACAGTTCTAACATATGTATTACTCTAACAGTGAACTAGTTTAACACATAAATACTAGTGATGACCTGGTTCCAATAAATATATCAAAAGTTCAATCAATTATTATCATCGTAATCAATGTCATTTGCAATATTGCTAGTATCTTCTTTCTTCCCTAAAATATTTTTTGTTCTCTCCAATTAAAAATTAAAAGCCTTTGTCAATTAAGAAATTTAAAATTACAGGTGAAAGAAATCTCAATTCAAACTCAATAAAAATAAAATGGAAAACTGCTTTAGTTTGTGTAATTCAAAATTCCATAGATATAGCTGGATTCACAAATTCAAAGTATCACTGGAATGTTTCCTTTGGTCCATTTCTCAGGCTTAATTTCCCATTTCCATTGCAATTCTGGTTTCAAAATATCTCTAGTAGCCCTGGCTCCATGTATAGTAAGATTCAAGACCTAATAAATGTTTCATTGCATGAAGTGACTCTAGAAGAGTCTTTTTTTTTTTTTTTTCCTCCTACTTCTAAATAATTTTCTGTGATGAGGATTGGGCCTCCCTGGGTAGTTTACATAAAGGTCATGTATTCTACCGCTGGTGCTGGGACCACTTCCTGGGGAAAAACAAACAAAAAAAAAAGTACTAGGGATGCCTGGCTGGTTTGATCTCAGGGTTGTAAGTTCAAGCCCCACATTGGGCCTACAGCTTACTTCAAAACAAAATAAAATATACAAAACAGCAGCAACAACAAAAAACATGTGCTGAAAGGGGAAGGAAAATGATGTACGCATCTCTTGCAAAGTACAAAGTCATCACTAAAAAGGGGATGCCTTGCCAGGGCACACCTTGAATCTAGGTGGGGACCATGTAAGTAATCCTCACCAAGGACTATGAACAGAATTGATGTGTAGCACTTCCAGGTCAAGATGGTAAAAGAAAAGAGTCCCTTTCTTCTTCTTGCCCAGGATTCTAATCCTTGCCCAGGATTCTAAAACCCTATTAAAGCTACTGGACTGGGACGCCTGGGTGGCTCAGTTGGTTAAGCAGCTGCCTTCGGCTCAGGTCATGACCCCAGTGTCCTGGGATCGAGTCCCACATCGGCGGGCTCCTTGCTCGGCAGGGAGCCTGCTTCTCCCTCTGCCTCTGCCTGCCTGTCTGTCTGTCTGTGCACTCTCTCTCTCTCTAACTAATAAATAAATAAAAAATAAAATAAAATTTGAATAATTTTTTAAAAAAAGCTACTGGACTACAGGGGATTATTTACATTGTGGTATGAGTGGGACAAGGGGTAATGATGGATATTAGGAGCTAAAAATAAACACCATGAAAATAAATAGACAAACCAAACATATAAACAAACAAACAAAAATAAACAAAAATAAACCAAATAACAAAATATAACAAAATCCCAGTAACCTTTTGCTCTTGCTCTACCCTGCCATTAGGATATGGTAGTGCCTATGGTTTCTTTATTCTCAATATGTAAAGCTCTTCATATACTGATTTACCAAATATTCCTCTTACCTTCACTCTCAAATGGCAAAAAAGCAAAATTAATGTATTATGTCTGATTTCTTCTACACATACAAGCGTGCACATGCAGACACACACTGAAAAACCACACTATACATGTACATCCTTAAAAGTAATTTACTTATTGAGACACATTTTAATTATGTACATAATTGAATTTTAACATGATGAGGAAATTTCAATCCCTTTATCAAAATGAATGACTTTTTCTCCTTTTTCAATTTACTTATCATGATTTAACTGTACTTCATTTCTGATAGTATTGATAATTAGTCAATTTAAAGAAAAGTAACATTTTATTACATGTGTTCAACTGAATTCAGGAATCTCAATGTTTATCCTAATGTGTATTTTTTTTTAAGTTTTTATTTATTTATATGACAGACAGAGATCACAAGTAGACAGAGAGGCAGGCAGAGAGAGAGGAGGAAGCAGGCTCTCTGCAGAGCAGAGAGCCTGACGCGGGCTTGATCCCAGGACCCTGGGATCATGACCTGAGCCGAAGACAGAGGCTTTAACCCACTGAGCCACTCAGGCGCCCCCCCAATGTGTATTTTAAGCTAAGTTCCTATTATTAATATAGTCAGAGCAAAAGTTGTATTGAAATATGGACACATAAAATGAATTATCTTTCTCATTTTATTACCTAATGAACTTATAATATTAAAAAATTGGTAACATATTATCGGATATTAATGAGTAGATAATGATAACGTAAATAAGAAAATGGGGATTAGAGCAGATGGAAATTGATTATTAAATGAAAATAAATATAAGATTTATAGATAAATTTTAATTTATAAAAAAAGAAGTTATAAAACAGAATAATGAAAGATAATTTATTTTGGAGAATGGAGAGAGGAATCTTTAAAAATAGTATTTCATGGGTGCCTGGGTGGCTCAGTGGGTTAAGCCTCTGCCTTTGGCTCTGCTCATGATCTCAGGGTCCTGGGATGGAGCCCCACATCAGGCTCTCTGCTCAGCAGGGAGCCTGCTTCCCCACTCTCTCTCTGCCTGCCTCTCCACATGCTTGCGATCTCTCTCTCTGTAAAAAAAATAAATAAATACAATCTTTAAAAAAAATAGTATTTCAACGGGTTTTCAAGTAAAATGGTCTTACATATTTGTGGAATGGATAAATTACCAAAGTTGAGAAGACTAAAGGAATGAGTAGGAGTGAACTAGGCAAATATTAAGGATAAAGAGAGAAGACTACATTGGAGATAAAACAAAACAGTATGGGAAGAAGTGAATGCCTGGTTTGTTTGAATAAATAATGAGAAAAAAACAAATAATACAAACAGACTCACAGATGATTCAATATTAGAGTTACCAAACACAGACTTAAAGATAATTGTGGCTACTATCTTAAAAAAAAAAAAAAAAAAAATATATATATATATATATACATATATGCATATATATGTCACAAATTGAGGATTCCAACAGATAAATGGAGTTTGTAAATAATAATCAAATCAAAATTATAAACCTAAAAACAGAATAATTAAAAATAAATGAAATTAATTACAGATTTAAGTGGAAATTAGGTAGAGCTATATGAAAGATTATGTAGTGAACTAGATAAAATAACAGAATGTGAAATTTGGTTCAGGGGCTTTCATTTTATATATGTATTTATATTTTAATTTTGCTATCACACATAGAAAACAATATATTTTACTAAACTGAAAATATTTTTCATAGTGCAATATTACTATTTTTTTATTTTCTTAGATTTTGCTTAATAGTATTCTGACAGTATATTTGATGTCTCAGTGTATACTGTTTGAACAATACTAATACGAACACACAGTATAGAACCTAAAATTAAACTTAATAACCTTTCAAGATCCCACAAATGTTAATATTACAACTATGGATAGAATTCAGTGCATGTACAATGAAATCATATTGTTTATATAACATGAGCATTTTGTCTGTTATAGTCAACAATGGCAACATAAATTAGAAATCTTATTACCTAGAGGTAATTCTTGGCTCAATTATTTATAATCATTTGTTTGTCTTCAATGTCTGTCATTTTCATAAACTTTGGGGTGATGTGAGAAATCACACAAAGAAGGACTGACAAATTCTCAGATGAAAATGCACAATTTTGCTTCAGGGAAAATTTTAAAAAGTGATAACAATAGATCAAGACTTTGTATCCTTATTATTTTAAATGCTCACAATACTAATGGGGTAATAAGCTATCAGAAATTCTGAAAGTCAGACTGGAAAAAATATAAAATATATACCCCTAACTAACAAAAAAGTAAAGGTTAAACCACATACTAACTGTATTATCAGATATTACATTTTAAAGAATATTATAAACGTTTTTGTTTGTTGTCAAAGCTACATCTATAGTGGAAATATAAATTAGAATAATTATTTTGTCATGTACCCAGCAATATGTATCAAGATCCATACAAACAAGCCTAGCCTTTAACCTAGTGTATCCATTCTAAAATATCTTAAAATACATATTGAAAATACGCAGTGCTTTATTAGAAATATTAGGAAAAAATAAGTCACAAAATAAACCTCCAAAATACTAGATTATTTTACTGAAATATTAATATTTCAGTTAATAATTTCAGTTAATCATATTAACATATTAATCTATAAAATATTTGTACCCGCTAAAATATAAAAATAATGACAAAAGCAAAATAGTATTCATTTTATTAATTACAGCCCTGTAAAAAGAAAATTCTAAATTTATACTGAAAGGAGGAGTGAAAGTAACACAGAAAAAAAAATGGCCTAAATAAACTCTAATTTTTTAGTAATTTCTCAATGGTTATAATTCACTTTCTGCAATACATATGAATCTGAAGGATTTAAGATGATATCAGAAGAGTGTTGCTTTCACACTAAATTATGACAAATTAATTCCAGGTATCAATCAATTTTCTGAATTTACTACAGAATAATCTGGAATAGTCTGTAAATGGTTTTAAACTAAATATCTTTCCTGGTTACATAAAAAGTGGACATCTATTACAGCAGGTTAATTGGTTAGAGTAGGTATTTTATTTTGTTTTGTTCTTTTAAAGATTATTTATTTATTTATTAGAGAGAGAGAGCGAGCACAGGCAGACAGAGTGGCAGGCAGAGGCAGAGGGAGGAGTCCTCCCTGTGAAGTAAGGAGCCCAATGTGGGACTCGATCCCAGCACGCCGGGATCATGACCAGAGCCGAAGGCAGCTGCTTAACCAACTGAGCCACCCAGGCATCCCTAGAGTAGGTATTTTACACCCTACTCTGCTTTTGTGTCTGAGCCATGCTGATAAATCTCCTTACCTTTTACATCTTATGTTTATCTTCTTTAAGAAAGGGGATGGTAAAACAAAATTTTATAGTGGACATATTTTTAGAGTTAAGCAAATAATGATTGCAAAACATAGAGAGACCTATAAAATGCTTAGTTCTAGTATAATATCTCC
The DNA here is from genome assembly GCA_003697995.1 of Taxidea taxus jeffersonii. NCBI lineage: Eukaryota > Metazoa > Chordata > Mammalia > Carnivora > Mustelidae > Taxidea > Taxidea taxus. Next base: position 50,579 of record ML103533.1, read on the forward strand.
AGCAGGATTCATGCTTGTATAGCTAGTAAACAACACAATTAGTAAGTAAGTAAGTATTAGTGTTTATCATTTTCTGCATACTGTCCTGACATATCTAGCAATTATATTTTGGTAACTATCATCATATTGCTGTTGTTGATTGGTTTTGGACTTTCACAAAGGGAGTCTTATAATACCGTCCATAAACAAAACCTTTTAAAATTATTCACTAGAGGGATGCCTGGGTGGCTCAGTTGGTTAAGTGGCTGCCTTCTGCTCAGGTCATGATCCCAGCGTCCTGGGACTGAGTCCCACATTGGGCTCCTTGCTTGGCTGGGAGCCTGCTTCTCCCTATTCCTCTGCCTGCCTCTCTGTCTCCCTGTGCTTGCTCTCTCTCTCTCTCTGACAAATAAATAAATAACAACTTTAAAAAATAAAAAATAATAAAATTATTCACTAGATAGGTATATTCCTTGCTATCATTTGAATAGCATTTATTTGCGTATGATCTTCTATGAAGTATTACACAGAACAATTTTAATTGAAATAGGCCAACAAGGTATTCTCTATCAACTAATGTGTAAATGATAACATCAATTAATACTCTTTCTCTTTCTGCCATATGGATACATATTTTTCAAATGAAAGTAAAACAGAATTTGAAAAAGTACATGAATATTGAAGTAAAAAGAATATAGATTTACATTCTAATACAGCAGTATTAATTTTTCTCTATTTAAGAAAAACATACTGAGTATTCATTGTATCAATGAAAAAAAAATCTGTCTTTAAGTAGCTGGATATAAAAAATTTAAGTTAACCAGTCCTTATTCAAAGTCTTTATCTATAAAATGAAAATAATAGGATAATAGTATATAATTTCTATGGGTGTTTTGGGTATTAAGTGTGTAAACCTCTATATCAATATCCACATATTGATAAATACAGCAATATGTTTGTGTTTAATTAATGCAAGTTCAGTGTTCTGCCTGACAGATTTAATAATATTCAACCAAGCTTGTCTGTATATAGTTTTGTATTTTTTACTATCAAGTTTTTTCTTCAAGGAGAGAATAGTCTTTATACTTCCTTTTTTTTATTGACTGCCACTGCCAGTACATTACCAGACTGTTCAAGTCTTTCAGTCAAACATGTCTTATTGCATTGGTATTCTCACTAAGGGCACCTATGGCATGGTCCACGTTCAACTACAAGCCAGCAAAATACTAATATCATACTAATATCACAATTTCACTGTACACTTTCCTATCATCTCTAAATGAAAGCATCAGATTGCTGCTAAATAGTCTCTGATTAATTCATACTAACTGAATTATAGCAAACAAACAATAGGTTATAAATATGAAGGAAATACAAGAGAATATTTAGTTATCTTGCTTCCTCAGAAGCCCTTACAAAATTAGGCCTACCATGGGCTATATTACCAAACACTAAAAATTCCTCCATCTAGTTCATATATAAAATTAAAATGTTTGAAAATAACTTTTTGGTGAATTAGATGAGAAGACATAAAACTGCCACTTGCCTAGATTAAAGTCTTCCATAAGTCAATTCATGACTTCACAAATTAGCCCTTTGTTTCTAAACAAACAAAAAAGCTTTCAATTGAAAAAAATTATCTGAAGTATTTCCCAATATAAACTCCTTATTTGTAGCCATACAAAGCCCCATTGGGGGAGAAAAACAAAACAAAACTAATAAAGTTGAGATACTATGTAAACAGGTTGTAGCACCTTCAGAGTTTGTTTTGCATTTATTCAGGGAAGTGAGATATATGTTTTTGTTATAAGGTCCCCAAATGACCCTGAGTCACTCTCATTTAAAGCAAATAGCATAAAGGTAACAGTGAGTGACAATGGCAAGCGAACAAAATGAACATGCTTCTGCTGCATAGAGTAGATTTCATTCCATTCAGCAGGAGCATAAGTAACAAGGCAAAAGGAACTTAAATGCTTATCACTGCAATTCCTACACCCTCTGGGTTTAATGATTAACACATAATTAGAATATAAATAAGAACTATCTAGATATTTCCCTGAAATGCATGTCTTATCAGAAAATACTTCTATACTAAAATTTCTGATTTCTTATAGATATATTTCTATGTATACACACAAACACCTGCCTCCTCCACACAAACATATGTGAGTGATTTATGCATTTTGCGACTTGCTGTAAATTACCATGTATGAATATATAGCTGTATGCAAAACATTTTTTCCAATAGAAAATTCTCACATCTTATTTATGATTGGCCATTGCAATAATAATAATAATAAACAACCCCCAAAGAAACCTCAGTGTAGCTAGCAATTAACAGAGGAATTTGAAGGAAATTAATGGGGACATTAAGAGGAAACAGATAGGGTTTTAGGGTTCAACTGCTATTTAGATACTAGCTATGAGTACAAGTTTGGCCTCTTTAAAAATTCAGAACACTGCTTTTCACATCTGTATAGTCTTAAAAAATTAATATATTTAATAAAAGTAGTAGCAAAATGAATAGTTATTAGTAGGTTGAAACATGTTGACATGGAAATTCTGCAAGCTAAATAAAACATATTTCTCAGAAAACATGACTGAATTTAACTTCAGAGGAAGGCAGTGACACAAGCTGTGTAATGGTCCCAAGAGTAACACCCTTCAGAGCAGCCCACTTTGCTTGTCAACACTGGTACTATCACCCACTAGCTGTGTGCCTCAACAGGGAGAGACCTAAGTCAGCAGCTGATACCAAGCTTTTAATTGGAAGGACTGACTGTACCAACAACCAAAGGAATACTTCAACTAAAATTGGACCTTTTTTCTTTCATCTCTTCTTTGCTGAAGCAATAGTGTAATTAATCTATCATTGTTTGGAGTATGTTCTTTCTTTATTGGCTTATTAAGAGACATTACCGTGTAAACTATTAGCTTGTAAAATATTATTATAAATTATATTTCCAACAGTAAACTTGTGTTAAATGAATTATTGGCACAGACTTTTAAAATTCACAAAACTAGAAAAAATGATTCTAAAATTTGTATGGAACCACAAAAGTTTGTGTATAGCTAAAGCAACCTTGAGAATGAAGAAAAAAGCTAGAGGTTTCACACTCTCTGATTTCAAACTATACAAAAAGCTACAGTAATCAAAACACTGTGGTATTGGTACAAAAAACAGACATACAGATCAGTGGAACAGAACTGAGAACCCAGAAATAAATCATAAATATATTTGTAATTAATTTACATCAAAGGAGTAAAAAACATACAACAGAAAAAGGACAGTCTCTTCAATAAATAGTGTTTGGAAAACTGGACAGTACATGCAAAAAAATGAAAATAGACTACTATCTTACAACATACACAAAATTTAACTCAAATAAAGAGCTGAATATAGGACCTGAAATCATAAAATTCCTTGAAGGATACATAAGCAGCAGACTACTTGACATCAGTCTTGGTAAATTCTTTGTGGATCTGACTCCAAAGTCAAGGGAAACAAAAGCAAAAATAAACAAATAAAACTACATCAAACTAAAAAGCTTCTGTATAGCAAAGGAAACCATCATCAGAGTGAAAAGGCAACCTACTGAATGGGAGAGGATATTGGCAAATAACATATCTGGTATGGGGTAAATATACAAGGAACTCCTACAACTCAATAGCAAAAAAAAGCCTAATTAAAAAATGGGCAGGAAACATGAACAGACATTTCTCTAAAGAAAACAGAGATGGCTAACAGGCACATGAAAAAATGCTCAATATCACTCATTAGGTAAACTCAAAAACACAAAGAGGTTATCATTGAACGCCTGTTAGAATGGCTGTTATCAAAAAGACAGGAAATAATCAGTGCTGGAGAAAATGTGGAGAAAAGGACACACTGGTAGACTGTTGGTAGGACTGTGAACTGGTGCAGCCACTACAGAAAACAATATGGAGATGCCTCAAGAAATTAAGAATAGGGGGTGCCTGGGTGGCTCAGTTGGTTAAGCAGCTGCCTTCGGCTCAGGTCATGATCCCAGCGTCCTGGGATCGAGTCCCACATTGGGCTCCTTGCTCGGCAGGGAGCCTGCTTCTCCCTCTGCCTCTGCCTGCCTCTCTGTCTGCCTGTGCTCACTCTCTCTCTCTCTCTAACAAATAAATAAATAAAATCTTTAAAAAAAAAAAAAAGAAATTAAGAATAGAACTACAACATGAACCAGCTATTCCATTTATGAGTATTGATCCAGGAATTCAAAAACACTAATTTAAAGACATATGCACCCCTGTGTTCACTGCAGCATTATTTAGAAAAGCCAAGACACGGAAACAGCCTCAGTTTGTCCTCTGATAGATGAATGGATAAAGATGTGGCATATTTGTACAATGGAATAGTACTCAGCCATAAAAATAAATTAAATCTCATCATCTATAACAACAGGGATGGAACTTAAGGGTATTAGGTCAAGTGACATAAGTCAGACAGAGCAAGATGAAGACCATATAATTTTACTCATATGTAGAATCTAAGAAAACAAATGAAAAACAAAGTTAAAAAAAAAAACAAATTCATAGACACAGAGAATGGACCAGTGGTTACCAGAGGGAAAGGGGTGGACAGTGGGCAAGAGGGGTAAAGGAGGTCAACTGTATGGAAAGGGATGATAACAAGACTTGTAGCAGGGTCACTTTGTAGTGTATACAGATATAAAAGGTGCTGTGCACCTGAAACATAGACAATTAAAAAAGAGAGAGAGAAGAAGAAGCTTTAGAAATTTCAGGAGGTTGTATTCCCTAGTTAGAAGAGAAATGAGGGGCGCCTGAGTGGCTCAGTGGTTAAGCCTCTGCCTTCGGCTCAGGTCATGGTCTCAGGGTCCTGGAATAGAGCCCCGCGTCGGGCTCTCCACTCAGCAGGGAGCCTGCTTCTCCATCTGTCTCTCTGCCTACTTGTGATCTCTGTCTATCAAGTAAATAAATAAAATCTTTAAAAAAAAAAAAAAGAAGAGAAATGAAATAGACTTCCTGCTCTGATCTGGCACATACTTCATTTCAGCAACAGGGACATGAGAGGTTTTTTCAGAGGACAAATGGACTGGGAAGACACATGCACTATACCTCAATACAAAAGCTAAAACAAAGATGATTTGTTCCATCCATTTAGATGTGCAATTCTAGGTTTCATCTGAAGTGCAGCTGGCAGAGAAGGGGTATAGGAGGTCTCCTCTTCATTACCTGTGATAGGCTACATAAACACACATCAGAATTGATAACAATCACCAAAATGGAAACCATTAACATCTATTTAACACTTGCTTTACTCCAGTCACTACTCTAAACCATCTAATTTATTTGTTCCAACACATGCTATAGGTACTGTTAATATTTCCATTTTACAAATGAAGAAACAGAGCCATTGGTTTTTAAATAAATTGCTCAAGATTGTACAGCTAATATAATACAAAGCCATTATTAGAGCCCATGTTGTTGGGACTCCACAGCCCAAGCCGTTAGCCTCTAGGTTGGCCCACTGCAAGCTCATCGAGACCAGTTGCTCCTGACGGTATAGGGAAATACAAGCAGGAGCCATAAGTCTTCATGGTCCTGGAGATAGATTCAGTCCTGACAAGGTTTGACTTTTACACCAAACTAAAGTTGTATGGACAATGACTAATCTGCTGAGCTAAATTAATCAATGAACTCAACGGTGAGTCAAAGAAAATGTGGGAGCTATAACCTCTGGGTATCTCTCCTCTGACAACGGGTTTCTGTAGGCTGAAAGCCCCAGCAAAGGGACAATGGAGAGTACCAAACTGCTTTCAAGAAGGATTGCACACATTTCTAGTTCCTGCAGAGGATGGTATCATTCACACAAAAACCGAAATGAATGATGGGACATCACATGGTAAAAGACTGGTGGGCTGACATCCACCAGACTTTCCAACATACATTTATAACCAAGCAATTGACCGAAAGGGAAAATGAGAACACTTAGAAGAAATTTCTCTCTTTGTTCTCAAATTCCATTCTCTTTCCAGCCACATATTTTACAAATGCAATTTCATGACTAAAATAATGGACTGGGGGGTGTTGCCCGGGTGGCTCAGTCAGTTAAGTGTCTGCCTTTGGCTCAGATCATGATCCCAGGGTCCTGGGATCGAGCCCCACATCCGGCTTTCTGCTAAGCGAAGAGCCTGCTTCTCCCCACTCTGCCTACTTGTGTTATCTGTCAAATAAATAAATAAAATCTTTTAAAAAGTAGATTAGGAATGATAACACTATGTTATTCTATGATATAACATTTATTATTACTTGTTTAGCATGTTAGAAATGGGAATAAGAATAAATATGACATTCAGTTTCAAAGTATTTCTCTTTCTAAAGAAGTAATGAACATATTTTAAAAGATAGATTAACAAACTATAGAAATGCTCCCTGAAAGTATAGTCTTAAATATTTAAAAACTTACAATAAAGTAATTAAACAAGGAGGCCATTTAACTGAGACAGCTCTAACGCCATAGCAGCCTATGGACGCAAACTGAAATTCAAGCCAGAATCAATGCATTCTAATCCATAAATATGAAACTTAAGAACCAGTCACAAATAGTCAACCAGGCTTTCCCAAATAAGGCATCCTTAAGCTATAATGAATCAAATAATTTCCTTGTTTTGATTCCATTATCATCTTTATTAAGTCTCTCCCCTAGCTCTTGTCCAAGGTATGCTCCTAACTAACCAATTTTGGTTTGGTGCTAATTGATTTGAATTGACATATGCTCAAATAAACTCTTAACATTTTTAATAGGCCTCAGTTTATTTTTTAACATAATCCTTGATACAGGAGTATCATTAAACTAAATACTTTAAGTGTAGAATATGAATGTGGTGGATTACTCCTGTGGCCCATGCAACTTTTTTTTTTTTTTAAAGATTTTATTTATTTATTTGTCAGATAGAGAGAGAGCGCAGGAGCAAGCACAGGCAGATACAGTGGCAGGCAGAGGCAGAGGGAGAAGCAGGCTCACTGCTGAGCAAGGAGTCCGATGTGGGACTCGATCCCAGGACATTGGGATCATGACCTGAGCTGAAGGCAGCCGCTTAACCAACTGAGCCACCCAGGCATCCCCCATGCAACTTTTGACAGAGGACAAATTTGTAAGGCTGGAAGCCATTTGTCTGTTAACAGAAGTGTCAGCAAAATTTTTGTAATTCAAGTCTTACTAGGCTGTATAACAATTCAATTATATCATCATTTTAGGTAAAACTGTGACTTAATCATGATTGGAGAATATATCTGAGCTCTAATTTGTTAAAATCTTATCAAATATAAACATTTGAGTCATGAGATTTTTGCATCATTATTATTTGCATATCAATATAGATACATAATTAGGTGACTAGGTACTGCATGATGTACATAGAGATGTATATTATCATAGCTACAAAAATGGATATTATTTAAATAACTCAAAATATGCACTGAATGCTATTTTCAAAATTCCATGGTAATGAGAAGAATGCTGAATTAAGCAATTATTTAGTACTGTAATAATACAGCTATTTTTAGTGGACATTTCTGATGTGTAAAACCTGTGCATAAATTTCAGGGGAGAGCTCTTGAATAACAAAGAAATACTATGTTCAATATTTCTATTATGTAATAAAATTACATTATTATCAGTATTCAGTTTTTACTTTTTAATAACTGCACATACATGGCATTATTTCTACTTGCATGATCTAGCAAATGGTTCCTTGGAGAAAATGTTAAAGCTAATGAAGCTTATTTTATTATTGATTTGTGACTTGTGGTTGATTGACTTGTTAACTTAATAAGTGACTTGACTAAATGCAATATTTAAATACTCTTCCTGGAAACAGACTTCACCAAGGATGTCAAAACTGCTGGAGCTACCTTGAAAGGAAATGCTGGGCTCAGTGCTTAAGGGTTTGTTTTTCATGTGGAGACTAATACTTTAGTGCAGGTTTCTCAAGGTCAGCACTTCTGGCATTTCGAACTGGGTAATTCTTTTTCTGAGGGCTGTTCTGTGCATTGTAGGATATTCAGCAGCATCACTGGTCTCTAACCATTAGATATCATTAACAACTTCTTATCTTAGTTGTGATGATCTAATATGATGTCAGATATTAACAAAATAAACCCCTTCCTTGACTGAGAACCACTTTTTTTTAAAGATTGTATTTATTTATTTGACAGAGATCACAAGCAGACAGAGAGGCAGACAGAGAGAGAGGGGGAAGCAGACTCCCCACCAAGCAGAGAGCATGATGCGGGGCTCGATCTCAGGACCCTGACATCATGACCCAAGCTGAAGGCAGAGGCTTTAACCCACTGAGACACTCAAGCGCCCCATGAGAACCACTTCTTAGTGGAAGAGGAGGGTAAAGGACATTCAGAGATCACGAATCAAGAGCAGAATTCAAGCACAGGATTTTTCTAGAAGAGTCTTGAGGCACAGAAAATAATATTTAGTATAAACTAAATTGAAGAATTAAAGTCAATAAGTTTCATTATGTTAAATTATTAAGGATAAAATGATTCTTAATGTACATATTTTTAAAAGCCAATCAGCTTTAAGACCAAAATAATTTGGTATCTATACAATTTAAGATATCTGAATTTCCAAATTAAGAAAATGTAATATGGGAAGATAACTGCTATTCTTGACAGTTTTTTTAAGTCTGAAAATATCACACCCTAAAAAGTCCGTGTTCTAGAATTTTCAAAATAGAAGAGTAGAATAATTTTGTTTCTGCAAATGACTGACATTTTTAGAATGAGGTATTTTCACATCATCTTACCAATGATGGCATAATTCAATTATTAATCATTTTAAATTTAAGACTAATTGAAAAAAAAGTATCTTAAATAAGAAAGTCATTATTTGACTATCTCAAGACACATATGAATATTATTTAAAAGATGGATGTACACTAAATTAGTTGTTAATCACTTTTTTTGAAACTCAGAGAACACACAATTGTGACAAAGATATTAAAAACATAGTTTTATTAATATAACTTTTAACATTATCCTTAAATATAAACCATATTAAAGTAGACCTGCATTTACTAGCACCAGCTCCAATTCTTCCTTAGACAGTAAAAATTATCATTTAAATTAAAGATCAGCCTGGAGTTAGTTAATTGTGGCTAGAGAGCTATAAAAATAATTCAAACTTGGCAATTCTTAATAAATTTAAACTCTATAATTTGTGTCAACCTCAGAACAATTCAACAGAATAAGAAATCACTTGTCCTTATTCTTAATGTTACTAAGAAGGAAATGTATGAGGTATGTAATATTCAATTATGACATTAACGTGTGCTTGTGTATACTTTGGAGTAGAAAATCAAACTTCTGGCATTTCCACAAGCCAAGATGTGTCAATTCTTAAGACAAGATTTACTAAACATGTCTGTAATGTATCACAGACCCTCTTACAACTTTTCACTGTTCTCCCATGTTGCCTTATTTCTATAAATAGAACTGCTTTGAAAAACAACAGAATATTACAACTACATCAAGAAATTCAAGGGATTTCATAGACAAAATATCCAAACACTGTCAGTGAGTTTTCTGCCTCTGGAGAACTGACAAATATCTTATGGCTCATCATTCACCATGTGAAGCTAACTCCAAGGCTACCTGTATACACATATTCAAGTTGAAATTGGCAAGGTAGGGAAATAATATATTAGGTGGGCTAGATTTCTATGGGAAACCATTGTCTGATAAAACTTTCTATTTTCTGTGACTTTTAAGCTCTTGAAAGCTTTGTTCTAGGCTTTTATGTAAAAGTAAAAGTAAGTTAAAGACCAGATGTCTCTAGAAAAATGGGAAACTCCTGTATGCCTAACTGGTACTCTTATTGAGGCTGTATCACATACTTCATGAAAGTTACGGCAGCAGTTATGGCTCTAATGTATGCCTATAATTTTTTTTCACCAATATTGGATTTGCTTGCATTACTTTTGAAAACTGTTCTTTGATTTGGAAAGATCTGTGTCCGGTGGTTAACCAAAGGGGATCTTATCCAAAGCCTAGTGGGGAAGAGGAAGAATATACTGATTTCACACTGGCGAAAACCCTTAAGAGGAAGAGGTTGACTGAGGCAAAGACCAACTGGGATCATTTTGCTGACAGGCAATTTCAGACTGAATAACTAAGCGTTTGGACCTGAACTGGTTTGGGATTGTTATATTCTGACATATTATCCTGAGGATCTCAGGCCCAAGGCCATCAAAATCCCAACAGAATTGACATCCATTGCAGAGATTAGAATAAAAACAAGAAAATTTTAGGGAACAGATGGCTGGACTCAGACACTGGACAATTGATAGTGGTGAAAGTCATTCTCAGTTGCTGAGGTGAGCTTGTCTCTGATGGTTGTGACTCTGGAGTAGGAAGAGACCAGAGGCCCCAAATCTAGTAGCACATCTGCGTAAAATTCCCTTTTGTTTTCACAGTCCCTCAATATAATTTGTCTAAGAGATTAGTTACTGTTATCACTGTTAAAAAATTAGGGCAGGGTCTGTCTTTTGGATAGTGCAGCTTACTCATGGAGGTGGCACAAAACCACCAAGACAGACTTACTAATTTGTGGGATATCAGTGGAACATAGCACACACTCTGAAAATTTTGTTTGTAAACTTTTATTTTTTTAAGTAATCTCTACACCCAATGTGGGGCTTGAACTCACAACCCTGAGATCACATGCTCCACAAACTGAGCCAACCAGGAGCCCTCAAAATTATTTAATAATACCTGGGAAGGAGAAACGTGTTAAAAAAAAAAGTAAGACAATAAGAAAAACAGAAAGAAGAAGAAAGTGAGAAAGAAGAAAAACCTGAAATTTGCAAAATTCAGAGATATTATCAAAGGATTATAAATTTGGGTAAAATAGCAAATCCTGTCATAAACTTCCAGGATTCCACATACAAAAGGAACCCGTGGAATTAAATGTTCTATGATACATCTTTCCTTTTAACCACAGCTGCTGAGGCAAAGTTTCCACTAAATATTAATATAATAAAATATAATATAATCCTTTATTTAAAAGCACTGGATGTTATACACAACTAATGAATTATTGGATACTATATCAATGACTAATGAGGTACTATACAGTGACTAACTGAACATAATAAAAATAAATAAATATAAAATAAAGTAAGAGCTCACGTTCTGAGTTTGGTCAATATCACATATTAAATCAAGCACCTTTCTCCACATTGATTACCAGTTCTCTTTCTTTCCTAAAATAATACTACACTTAAAATTTTTATAGCATTTAGCTTTTCCTTTCAAGTAATAAATACTCAATAGGTGTAAACTGAAATTTTAAAAATATATATTTTGTATAATACTCTCCCCTAAAGATCAACTTTTATGTCTTTAGTAGAAACTTCAAATTACATTATGATTAAACATAAGCAAATAAATGCCTATATAATTTACAGAAATACTAAATCGTAAGTCTTTATGAGTGATATATTTTTACTAAAACATACATATATACCATATCAACAGGTATTTTCCGGTAACGTTTCTTTAATAGAATATACCCAAATCAGGGCACCTGGGTGGCTCAGTGGATTAAATTCTCAGCCTTCGGCTTAGGTCATGATCCCAGAGTCCTGGGATCTAGCCCCTCATTGGGCTCTCTGCTCAGCAGGGAGCCTGCTTCCTCCTCTCTCTCTCTGCCTGTTTCTCTGCCTACTTGTGACCTCTGTCAAATAAATAAATAAAATATTAAAAAAAAAGAATATACCCAAATCTATTTAAATGATTTTTTGTTATTAAATTTTTAAGTGATTCTTCAGAACAACACCCTGCTTTCCAATAGTTCTATTCTACTTTTGATCTTTTCATTTTAATAATCAAAAAGTACAGAAAAATAATTAACAACTATGAGAGATCATTCAAGACAGTTGCCTTTATGCCTCAGCATTAAGTTCAATATTGGTTAGCTTTAATGTATATTGTTTAGCAATTATATTATTAATACATTGCTAAGAAATTTCCAAAAACTGGTGTGGAATTTTTAAAATTATCTTTGCTTCAACAGAGGTAGTCAAATAATTTTTTCTTACATGAACTGTTGAGAGGGTGAATTATATTTACAGGCATCAAATACTAAACTATACTTACACCAACAGAATGAAACCTACATTTGAATGTTGTCTTGTTCTCTTAATATATTCATGAAATCTATTTTGGCATATATTATTTATAATTTTTTCTGTAATTCCTCTTTTGCATTTTGTTAGGCTTTCTTATCTATGTTATTCCTGTTTATTTAATTAGAAAACATTCCATCATTTTCTAAACTCTAAAAAAACTGAAAGTATTTTTAATTCTAAAAAAAATTATTGATAAAATAAATATTTATAGATCTTCCTCCATCAGTATTTCCCATTTTTATTTATAGTATTAACTTTATAATAGTTTTATTAATTAAATGTACCAAAGGTTCTTATTGGACTTTTCAAATAAACATGTTTAGATTTATTACAGAGCATTTGTTATTTTGTTGAAAAAATCATTACACTGACTTCATCTATTATATTTCTTATTGTTGCTCTTTACATGCTAAATTTTAAGTGAATGCTTTTTCCATTTCTTAAAAAAAAAACTTTTAGAGAATCAATTTTTCTCATAACATAGTCTTAGAATATCCTAAATATTTTAAATAATATAATTTTTATTTTTTCATCTTCAGTTACATCAATATAGTTTTAATTATTTTCTTGCATTAATTCTGAAATTTAAGTATTCCCAGAGATTAAAATGGTTTTTTTTCTTATTATTTCATATTTTTAATAAATTATGATAAAAAACTGTCCACACTTTTAACTTTAGGGAAGATGTTAGAAGGTTTCTTTAGAATTTATATATAAAATATGAGACCACATATATGTATCACATTAACATTTTACAATACTTTGTCTTTTATCATACATAAATATAGCAACATTAATATTTTAATGGCTTGGGGCACCTGGGTGGCTCAGTGGGTTAAAGCCTCTGCCTTCGGCTCAGTTCATGGTCTCGGGGTCCTAGGATCGAGCCCCACATCAGGCTCTCTGCTCAGCAGGGAGCCTGCTTCCCCCACCCCTCTGCCTGCCTCTCTGCCTATTTGTGATATCTGTCAAATAAATAAATAAAATCTTAAAAATATATTTTAATGGCTTAGTAAATATTTACTTTAGCTGTCAAAATGATAGTGATATTTTAATAGTCTCTAACTATAATTATTTTAACTTATCTTAATATTTATATTTTTTGTTTTTTCATAAAATAGTGATGCTGATAATACTTGCAAGTTTACCTTTAATTACACATTTCATAAAATTTGAGATGAAAAGCAACTTTTAATTGTTCTGATGATGGATTTTGACTATATTCCTTTATTTTTCCTCTATGTTTTTCACACACCCTTTTTTTTTCTTCTTTTTTTTCTCTCAAGCACACATTTCAAAACTTCTTCACTTGGGATCAAATGATTTAGAAGTTAGACATTCTTTTTTCAACCTGCCAGTCTTGAAGACATGAGGTAACTTGTGTAACCTATACTTAAATAGATATTTCTAAATATGTTTCATAATAATATGATTTACTTCAGGTTCAGATTACTCTTCCTACAAAATATTTCATCTCTTATATTTTTAATTTTTGCTGCACCCTAATTTGTGTTTAGACAATACCATGATTTACTAATACCAATGCTTATTGTCCTTTTTTATCACTGTTATCCTTTTTATTATTATTCAATTTCATATTCATAAGCAATATTTCCAGAATTGGTGTGTGGGTGGCATACTGAATGAGTCTTTGCCTGTCAGATAATCTGTGAGGTACTTATAGAAGAATGGTAGTTTAGCTGATTTAAATATCTTCAGTCACAATCTTTAACCTCAAATTTTGCATTCATCTTTTATTGCCTTTCTGCATAGAGAGAAATTTGAATCCAGCTAGACTCTTTTTCCATCCTTAAGAGATAATAAATATGTCTTTTCAGCATGGGTGCTTGTGTGAATTTTTTTCCATAATTAGTGTTCATGATTATTCCTAAAAAAAAAAAAAAATTTTAAGCACATGTTCCATATCCTGAACATATAGAAACATTTATAATGTAACAAAAGTAATATCTAGTATTTACAGCTATACACATACTAACAGAAAAAAAGGAAAAAAAATAGCCAGTGGAGAAAGTTTAAAAAGTTTGATAGTTAATATCCAATCAGTGATGAGTTTATAAAAGTAAACTTACAGCTTAATAGTGTAACTATTTCATAATATCTGGAAATATATATACACATGGATTTTTTTCACCCAGCAATTCCATTTCTAGGTACTGATACCAGGGAAATAGTTGAACAAATGCAATGAAGTTACATAGACTATGGTTCTTAAAGTTTTAATCATAATTATCAAGAAATTATACCATATATACCCTATAATAATTATTCTATGTAGACCAACTGGAATAGAATAGTGAGTACAGAAACAAAGCTTCACACATATGGTCGAATTATTTTTGACAGGGGTACCAAGATTATTCCTTAGGGAAAAGACAGGACAGTTTTCAACAAATTGTGTTGATAAACTGAATTTCCATATACAAAAGAATTAATGGAATCTTACTTGACATCATATACAAAAATTAGCTCAAAATGGATGAAAGACCTAAACGTAAGACCTAAAATAATAAAACCTATAAATGAAAACAGGGGAATCGCTTGATAACATTGGATTTGGCCAACACTAGAAATAGAACAAAAAATCCCCAAATTTATAGGGAGCCACCAAGACCCGAAATAACCAAAGCAATCTTAAAAAAGAACAAAGCAGAGGCACCATATGTCCTGATTTCACACTATATTATGAAGCTGTAGTGATCAAAACAGTATGGTACTGGCATAAAAACAGCAATATAGAAAAGGGCAACAGAATAAAGAACCCAGAAATAAAACTATACATATAATGTTAACTAATTTTTGACAAAGGCACCAAGAATATATAATGGAGAAAAGGTAGTCTCTTCAATAAACTTGAGTTGGGAAACTGGATATCTATAAAAGAATGGAATTTGACTTCTATCTTATACAAAAATTAACTCAAAATCGATTAAACCCTTGAACATAAAACCTGAAACCATAAAAATAGAAGAAAGCATAGAAGAAAAGCTCCTTGACATTATTAGTCTTGGCAATGATTTCTTAGATAAGATACCAGAGCAACAGTGAACAAAAGCTAAAATAAACACATGAAACTAACATCAAATTGGAGAGATTTGCAGAGCAAAGGAAACATCAATAAATTAGAGGCAACTTGCAGAATGGGAGAAAAATATTTGCAAACCATGTATCTGATAATGGGGATAATATACAAAATATAAAAAGAACTCTTACAGCTCATCAGCAAAAAGCAAATAATCCAATTGAAAATGGGCACAAGACCTAAGCAGACATTTTTCCAAAGAAGATATACAAGAAGCCAACAGATACATGAAAAATACTCAACATCATTAATCATCAGGGAAATACAAATCAAAACCACAATAAGATATCATCTCATACCTATTAGGATGACCACTATCAAAAGGACAAGAGAGAAGTATTGGTGAGGTTGTAGAGTAAAGGGAACCACTATAAATGTTGGTGGGAATATAAATTAGTACAGCCAATATGGAAAACAGCATTTCAGTTCCACAAAAGTTAAAAATAGAACTTGTAATAAATAGACAATAAGATTACCTTTGCACACATAAAAACTGAAAATGACAAAGGAAAGATCTGCTTACCTATTAAGCCAAATACAAGTTCTGATTTGTACACCAGTGGTTCTCAGACTCTCAAACTTGAATGTATATCAGAATGCCCTCAAGTATTTGTGGAACACAGATTACTAGGTCTCTTGCCATTTTCAAATTCAGTAGGTTTAGTGTGTCCTCCAAGAATTTATATTTCTAACAGTTCCCATAAGATGTTGATGCTGCTGGTCCTGGCTTCATACTGGGAAACCACCAATGTATGCTGACTTCACTGTGCATGCTCTCTCCATTTTCACTTTCAGAAGGAAAAGGCCTAATTCAAATTCTACTATAGTCTGCTGACCCAAAACCAATGTAGCAGCCCCTTGGGTATCCTACTTATGATAGCCTGCCTCAGTGACAGCCATGAAATGTGCTCCCCTCTGTGATGAAATGGGTTAGCAAAAGCTGCTGCAAGTTATTTTTCTCAGGAGAGGATTACAAATTTTTCTCCTTAGATTTGTCATTTCCATGGTCTAAAATCATACAAAGTTTTTCACTGGTTAAATGAATGCCAAAAAATTTGTATATGTATATTTCATATCATCAACATTAAACTTCAGATGGATTTAAAAGGAAAAGTAAATATACAAAGTATAGAAAAGTTGCCCAATAGAAAGCTTATCAGAGGCACCTGTGTGGCTCAGTTGGTTAAGCATCTGCCCTGGATCCCAGGGTCCTGGAATTGAGCCCCACATCAGGCTCCCTGCTCACTGGGGAGTCTGTCTCTCCCTCTCCCTCTGCCTCTCTCCCCACTTATGTGGATGCTTGCTCTCTCTCTCTCTAAAATAAATAAAAAATAAAATCTTTTAAAGAAAAAGTTTATCAGATTGCTAGAGAAGCAAAAATTATTAGATGTGAAGATAAAAGGAAAAATAAAAAATAATGGCTCAACTGACTACATAAGATTAAAAGTGATTTCTCTATATCACAAATATAATTTAAAAGGAAGGCAGTCCCAGCAAAGACTAAAAGCAATTCTGAGAGACCACTTATAAGTAGGCTTTATGAAGAAAGTCTTGTAAATACTGATAAAAATACATCAATAATCAAGTAGATATAAAAGCAATGGATGTGAAAATGTAATCTGTATGTGTTAAATGAACTCTGGAATTCTGAAAATGGTAATGTACCTTTTTTGGTAAAATAAATGCAAATTAAAACAAAAAGGAGATAGCAGTGCATTTAAGAAGTACTAAAAAGAAAATAAATTTTAATATGTCTTTGTAGAATAATTGTTTCTGGTGGGATGCATATATTAGCATAATAACTTAGAGATCAACTTTAGAAAATTTATCAATAACCATATACACATATATAGGTCATCATCATTTGATTTTCCTGTCAAAACTGATCATAAGGCAAAAACTTCAAATAAATTGAAGATATTCATTATAGCATATCTATTCTAAAATTAGATCTAATTATTGTTGTGTCTGTGCTTAAGTTAAGTAAATTGCTCCTATCAATTTAGCAATACATTATATGACATTTAACTGGCATTTTGATACTCTGCTGCAATAAGGGAAACATAATTTTACGTAAGTAAAGAATAAGCCAAATCTGTATGTATAACCATTATGTGGTAATAACTCTACAAAATTATATCTACAGTGGATGGAAGAAAAGATAATTAGTCACTTAAGAAAGATTATCTTATGTTATCTTGTCTTATTATTTTTTAAATTGCATATAAACATTTTAAACAAGACATGCACACCTCACTTCTATTTATCAGAGGAAGAGCAACTAGGCTTTCGCTTCTTCTTTTGCCATAAAAGGGCTGTTACTATAGTTTATTTGGCAAAATCTGGTCATTAGGCCAAATCCAGTCAGCTGCCTTCTTTTTATATGACCTGTGAGCTAAAAAAGGTTTTCAGATTTTTGAGTAACAATTTCCTCACTGTTATTTTTGAGTATAATAGGAAAAACCAAAATACTGTAATAACTACCATTATTTGTGAAATAATAAAACAAAAAAGAAAAGTTCAATGAGAAGACCAGCCAACATGATGAATGTTTTCATTTATGTATTTTAGTTTCTTTGTCCTATAGAAAGATACTTAAAGCTTCCCCCTGCTTAAAAAACCCATATCCTCCTATTACTTCTTTATGTTTTGATGGCATAATTAGAAATATGAAATGCCACTGTGTTCACGTCCCTCCCTACTACTAAATTATTAAATTGTAAAACCAATGTCCTGTACATTTTAAACCAAGACACTTAGAATCATCTTGACTTGGCTACAGCCTTTCTGGGTGTGTAAAAAACACTAAGAGGGCTCCCCTAGAGACCAACCTAGGCTCTGTCATGATTGACTGCCTTGAAATGATCTACCCACACTCAACCCCAGGATGTCCTGAAAGTCTAAGGAAAAGTACAGTGAAGTAGACCCACCTAAACACAAAGAAAGAGACGAGAGTGCTGAATCTGGCAGGCCCTCTTGCAGAAAACATTTTGTTTTCTTTTAAATTTGCAGGTACTTTATGCAATGCTGCACCAAAAACAACAAAACAACAGGAAAAGTGGTTTTCTACTGCCATTATTACTTATGAAATATGAAAACAAGAATGCAATTCAAACATGGCATTTTTGTATGAAAACTGTCTTCTATATTACTAAAAATAAAGTGGTATGTGCAGCAAAAGAGGAATTAAGAAGTACAGTAATTATAAAATAAAAAACAAAACAAAAATTGAAGTCTCCTTTTACTCTGACACCTGTCTCCCTCTCTCTAGACTAAGTACAGCTCAGTTCTTAATTTTTTTCTTTTCTGTTCTGTTTTTAAAAAACAAATATATATTGGAACCTGTATATACACATGTTATCTCCCATGTAAACACAAAACTGTATTCTCTCCACTTTTCCCCTTTGATCTTATGAAATTATGTATTTTGAAACTCTGTTCATAATACCTTTAAAAATTATGTCATTCTCTCTCATGTCTCATGCCTGTGTGGTTCACCAGAGATTGTAGGAATCTATACCATAAAATAAATCATATTCCCCTGATTGAGCTCTCAATTCTCAATTCCCCTTGATTGAGCTTTCAATGGTCCTTATAATTTCTGAATTGAGCAAATCTTTTGAACAACCAAATGACTTTTACTAATAATTAGTATAATTTGAATAATCAAATATTTATATAACTGTTATTTTAAAACTTATTAGCATGAGATGAGATTCACTTATTCTCTCAAGACGCATCTTTGACAGTGCCACGTGCCAGTTACTGAGGTAGAATACACTTTAGGAAGGCAAAAGTCACTCAGACATATGCAAGCAAATGCACAGAACTGTTCTGCTCTCTGTATGGATGGAGGTCTTTGTTCGGTTCGGAATTTGGAGCCATATCGGCTACAGACATGAGTTCCTTCTTCTTTACATCTTTCAAACTCAGGTAAAATTGAAACAGGAATCATTTATATTAATTGCCTTATCCTTTATCCATTAAGATACACAGAATAAAGATTCACAGGATGAAGAAAGAATCTGACACAGCTTAACAGATGTTGATCATACAGGCTTGTTTTGGAAGAAAGCAAGCAAAATTTAAAAAATAGGTATGGGGGCCGCCTGAGTGGCTCAGTGGGTTGAGCCTCTGCCTTCGGCTCAGGTCATGATCTCGGGGTCCTGGGATCGAGCCCCGCATCAGGCTCTCTGCTCAGCGGGGAGCCTGCTTCCTCCTTTCTCTCTGCCTGCCTCTCTGCCTACTTGTGATCTCTGTCTATCAAATAAATAAATAAAATACTTAAAAAAAAATAGGTATGGATTTCCATGTGATTATATTTTTTGTTGTACCAACATTCCTTGGAAAATCAGAAATCAAATTTGCTTTGAGTAAAACCTACAGTATAAATTATTCCCTAGAGACATTATTTTATGTTTATTTGCTTTAAAAAAGTATTAAAATTTAGTGAGAGTAGAAAACATAATTATTTCAGTGGGTACACACTGATGTTTGTTTATTTAGCTTTAGATTAGAGACTTAAAAACATGTTTAGAGTTGTGCATTTTCTAAAGCCTAATACTTGCAAATTAAAATGTTAAGCTTTGAAACAGCAATCTAATTACAACATAAACAAAAGTAAAAGGGGAACTACAAGATGGGACAGTACTGGCAAAATATACTATAGTGGAAGAGTTAATTTCCTTAGAAGACATGTTAGGATCATAAATAAAAGGCATCATAAAAGAAGCAAAACACCTTAACACGAAGAAAAGCAAAGATAATTTTATATTTATTTATTTTATTTATTTATTTATATTTAAGTTTATTTTATATATTTATTTATATATTTATAATTTTAGAATTTATCAGAGTGAACTTGTTTTATTTTGTTTGCATTTATTTGAATGCCTATGAACATAGGCATGTACACATAGACATTCAAATAAATGCCTATGTTCACATAGACATTCAAATAAATGCAAACAAAATAAAACAAGTTCACTCTGATAAATTATAAAATAAATGGAAATTAAATAAAAAAGGGTAACTCTCTTCTACCTCTACCACAGACCCAATCCATCAGCAATTTTTACAGTTATTTTCAAGATAAAGTGAGGCTCTGTCCCTTGTGACCTCCCTAGTCTAAGGCACTGTCATTACTCACCTGAACTATTGCAAAAGAACTCTGTAGTTCTACTCTTGCTTTTCTCAAATCTGTCCTACACTGAACACCCAGGATTATATTTTAAAAATATAAATAAACCATGTCATTTCTGTACTCAATGCTCTTTTCCAGGTTACCGCTCCTAGAAAGGGCAGAGCAAGATATACTCATGGCATATGCATGAAGGCCCCTAATCAATATGCTCACAGTTTTCTACTTCTTAAGCATCTGCAAATGTAGTGAGTTGGGCCACTTGGCTGCTTTTCAAAGGAACATAAATTAACGTATTAGACACTTGTGTAATGGGTGTATTATGTTACTAAGAATGCAGACCAAAACTAAGCAAGTTGGAAATTGCTTTGTGTCTTGTGCTAACACTGAATGTATATTCAGGAATAACCAGTAAAGTTAAAATGTGCTTTTCTTAAACTCCAGCACAAGCATCCCATCCCCATTATCTCCTCATTTATAACTTCTGTCTGCTTCTCTATTGCATGTCCACATCAGGACCGTTTTTCTTGGGGCCCCTTTCCTTTTTAAGTAAATCCTTGGCTTAATTTGCCCTTCCTTCAATCAGCGTACAGTATATGTTAAAATTTCTCAAAGCATGCTTCCAGTAGATGGCATTTGTTTAAAGTTAGCACTGCTGTGTAACAAATTAATCAAAATTGAGCAGCTTAAAACATCTTATTTGTTATGCTCACTGTTTCTGGGGACAGGAATTTGGACAGGACACATCAGGGATGGCTTTTCTCTACACCACAGTGTCTGGGGCTTCAGCTGAGAAGATTCAAAGGATGGTAATGTCCCTGAATGTTTGTTCACTCCTATATCTGGCACCTGAGCTGGAATGACTTGAGCATAGGGCTGAAAGTTCTGTGTGACTTCTCTATGCTTCCTTGCAAAATGGCAGACTCAGGCTAATCTTACTTAACGGTTCAGGGCTTTAATCACGAGTGTTACAACCAAACAAGGCAGAAACTACCTCATCTTTTATGTCTCAGCCTCAGGAGTCACATAATTGGTTGAAATCCAAGTAGGTACAAGCCTGACCAGATTTTAATTAGATTGTCTAAAGGAAGGGATTGTGTCAAAGAAATGGGGGAGCATGTTTTAAAACCTTCTCTGCACTGATCCTTGTACTGATACAGTTATCCTGCCTCAACTTTATACTCTTTTTTGTCATTGTTGTGAAATTTTAAAGATTAGGGTATGGAGGGGGCTATCAAGGTAAAGTGTGGCTCGTTTGGAAAACTCATTTGCCCCACTCCATTTGCAGAAAGAAGCAGAAATAAACATGGATATCTTAAAACAAATCTGATCACCCTGCTAGAGTCCTGCTGATGATGAAAGTGATGTTGATGTTTTACTTATTAAAGTTCTTGTACATTTCAAACTGACTTGGAATTCATGAATATGGCAAGTCTTTATAAAATCAAAGATAGAACTTGGAAAGAAAAATCAGGCAACAATTAATGAAAAAAAATTGAAAACAACAGGAAAGATGAATTTCTTGCATCTTGCACCTTTTTTCTATTACATGAAGTAGCAATAAACTGTATATGTGTTAAATATATATGTGTGTGTGTATGTAATTTTGGTTGGATATTAAGTATTTTTACTAAAAGGTACCACAGAGAAAGGAAGGTAGTACAGAAGATATGGGAAGACACCAGAGGCTTTAGATATAAGCAGACTAACATCCTGCAACTAATTTTTTAAAAGTAATGTATGTGTATGTGTGTGTGTGTGTGTGTGTGTCTAGCCAAATGTACTTATATCTCAAGTATTCAGATTTATGGAGCTAGGTCTTCTCTTTAAGGAAATAGTTTTGATATATATAGTATGCAACATATTTGGTATATTTTTGTATTTATAACTAATTTATAGTTATAGTATACCTATAGTACTTTAAATTGGCTAAATATATTTTAATGCTTTTTATTTTCACAGTGCCTCAAAACATGTGCATTTAAGACCATAAGGGCTATATAATTTCAACCATTAGCTCTTCATAAGGTAGGATTTTAGAAATATCAGTTCAGAGAGAATTCTGGGTGATTAGCTAATGGCTATTTAGAATTTTGCTCTATATACCTTTCTTAAAATTAAGATATTTTTATAGTAGAAATACTATGCTGCTAACACACAAATGTCCTTTAAAAACAGATGGGATTTTTATACTCAAGGGTCCAATTAGTGCTTCTTAGTGAATTCTTATCCTAGTTTTTGTTTTGGGATTGGGGAATATTATCCATTAAAGAAACATATTTGTAAAATATTATTGATGCAAATGTCTCTTAGCCTCAAGTAGAAATGCTAAAAATGATCATGCAACATTATTAAACATTATAACTATGTCATATCCTTTCTTTTCTCAGAGGAGCTCTTTAATTTTTAATTTCTTATCTCTTTAATTTCCCTGAATTTGATAATTTATTCTATTATTTCAATCACAAGCAAAAAAAATACATTGTATAGAGCCCAATGCTATATTTTAAAAATAAAAAAAAATGTATGTTCTATAAAGTATCATACACTAATAGTGTCAGGTAAAACATTAGTCTTTATCACAGATCCCAATTTTCCTTTTGGTACAGAAGGGGGTGGAAATAAAGGATGGATGTATAAATTAAATTTTCTGTGTAATATTCTCAATAATTTTAATAAAAAATTATTTATCAGAAGCCATCTACTCTTTAATAATTTAGAATCATTTCATATGACAGAAAAATAGATTAATTTTCATCAAAATGACCAAAGGAAGAGAAAACTAAACCAGGTTTGAGTTTCCAGAATACACAGAGATAGAATTTCACAGACTGAATAACCTCAGTCCCCTAAATTTTCACAGAAATTAGGAAAGAAATTCAAGAATAATCATATGCTTTCATGCTAAAAGCCAAGATAAAATATTCCTCATATCTAAGAAAATTTCAGAATTTTTTTTTCAAGGGTGCAGACTGAAGAGAATGTCTGACAAACCTGATCATGTGAGAATGACCATTCCATTTTTGTTTCTGATGATAAGGGATGTGTAAAAAAAAAAAAGCCTGCCACTAAAGAGCCTAATTAGCAGCAATTGGACATAAATAGAGGTAGGACATGGTTGTTGGGGGACAGATATTGATCCTTGGCAACTAATTCCCTTTGACAGATACTGATGCAGACCAAATTTACATTTTTAAAAACAATAAAGAGAATAATCAATAAATCAACAGCAAACAGAACAAATTTAATCAAAGCTGCAGAAGAAATTCTTATAAAATCTTTTGGGTTGCAAAAAACAAAAGACAAAACAGCAACAACAACAAGAAAAAACCCAGATGTGATTTAAAGAATACCTTAAAATTATCTTAAGCACTCTCTGAAAAGATTATCCAAAGAATAAAAATTTAACATACTTTAGACTATACACATATTCTGGGAAATGTATGTATATGAATATACACACTGATTATTAATATTACTAACACTATCACCTATAAAATATTTTTTAAATATAAATATGGCCTAGAATGCCATATTATACCAACTAAAACAGAAAAGTGAAGGGAGATAATTTAAAAAGCTGAAATGAGCTGTCTTATATTCCATAAAAAAGGGTAGAGATTATTTTATTTTATGTAGTTTAAAAAATCTGATTACCTTTATTTAAAAAAATTATTCGTGTTTAGGGGTATGTAGGTGGCTCAATCAAGAGAGCATCTGACTCTTGATTTCAATAAGGTCTTCATCTCAGGGTTGTGAGTTCAAGCCCCATCCTGGGCTCCACACTGGGCATGGATCTAAAACTGACTTTCACACAGAATGAATTTAAGTGAGTTTTGAAAAAGGTAAGGTAACCAACAGCTAAACATAACTAAGTTTGTCTTTGTTTTTTTCCAATTGCTAAGAAAAAAATAAACACTGCAAAAATCACAGCTGAAACTAGAAAAAAAAATGAAGAAAATCATGAAAAGAGCAGCCTGAAAGGCTATGTAACTTATAATTCCATTTATATAACATTCTGGGAAAGGTAAAACTATAGAGATGATAAATCAGTGGCTGACAGTGATCTGGGGAAGGGAGAGCACTGAAGACGTAAAACACAGATTTTTAAGGTCATGAAACTATTCTGTATAACACTGTAATGGTTTGATACATGACATTATGCACTTGTCCAAACAGAAAGAGCACAGTGAACTTCAATGTATACAAATTTTTTTAAAAATCACTTATATCATGGGATCCCAGAATGGAGTACAATCTGTGACAAAAGAATCTCATTGTATTACAAATGTATGAAACAGCATCACAGTGTCTATGGGAGATGAGAAAAAAGGTACTGACCTAAATTAGTTTGTAAATCACAGGAAACTGTAATTCTAACACAAAAGAAATGTACAGAAGCATTGCACTCTAGTTGATAAAGATTTTTTTCCTCATGGGGATATAGGTTAACAGTTCAAAACCATTATACATGTATACCAGAATTTTAAAAACTAAACAAATGGATAATGGTTGGTGGGAGCCAAGTCTCTCACTATTGGAGGTATCAGGCAAGCTAGAGGAGAAGGTTAGAATGATAAATGTGGTAATGGATTAGAGTTGGAGATATCAGTATGAACTCTTTTAACTTAATATTGATATAGATGGCTAAGTATACAGATATCTATATCTATCTATCTATCTATCTATCTATCTATCTATCTACAGGTTAATATACACACATTTCCATGCTCTATCACCTAAAAGGACACTGAATACTGATACCCTAGGGTAACAAAGAAATCTAACACCCATATATTGGTTGTTGATACCATTTTCCAGAAAGAAAAAAAAAAAAAGAACTATGGCTTTTGGGGGCAGAATATACACAGATAAACCTTGAGCATTTTTCATGCTACTAACAACAACAACAGCAACATGATGGGGATATGTGAAAGTGACACAGCTTCCAACTGAAACAGTTCCTAATAGCTAAAGCTGAGTAATCTGAGCAATGGAATAAATGACATACTGAATAATATCGCAAAGTATAAGATAAATAACTATGAGTCCATACTGACACAAATAACGGAATAAATAAATAAAATGGGGGAGAAAAGACAAATTTCCCATCCATAACGATTCTAAATAATTTATGTATATATACCACTCCCAAAAAAGGGGATAGCACAACTCTCCTCCTTTAAAGTTCAGGCTACACATAGTGACTTCCTTCATAAAAGTGCAATATGAAATGGGAGGAAAAAAAAATAATTCTACAGGGAGCTACCTATAGTCACATGATCAAGGTTAATATTATCAGTAATTAGTTATAATAATACTCTGCACTCCTGATATTTGTAATGAAAAAACACTTAACCTTTCTTAGTTTCCTCTTCAGAACAAATAACTCAATCATAAGAAAAATAGAAAAATCTCAATTACAGTATATTCTATAAAATATTTGGCTAATATTCCTCAAAACTATCAAGATCATCAAAAACAAGGAAAATCTGAAGAACTCACAGTTAAGATGATACTAAGGAGACATGACTGCTAAATGCAATGTGTCCTGAAACAGAAAAAAGCATTAAAAAGTAAGGAAATCTGAATAATGTATGAACTTCAGTTAATAATAACACTAATATTGGTTCGTTAATTATGACAAATCTACCATATTAACATAACATGTTAATAGTAGGAGAAACTGCGTATGGGATGTATGGGGTCCCTTTGCATTATCTTCACCACTATCTTATAAATCAAAAACTTTTCTAAAATGAAAAGCTTATTTTAAACAATCTTTTTAGTCATGTGAAGTAATGTTACCTAGAATTGATCATCTAAAAATAGTTCGGACATAAAAAAAGAAAAAGAGCAGGTAACATATAAGATAAAATATTTGTGAGTATAAATGCAAGTAATTGTCAAAATAAAAACCTAGAGACTCTAAGATTTGGTTACTCACATCTAAAAAAGCAACAACTCAGAAATGGTAAAAAATAAATAATACATCAAGAATAGAAACAGCAGGGGCACCTGGGTGACTCAGTGGGTTAAAGCCTCTGCCTTCGGCTCAGGTCATGATCCCAGTCCTGGGATCGAGCCCCGCATTGGGCTCTCTGCTCAGCAAGGAGCTTGCTTCCCTTCCTCTCTCTCTCTGCCTGCCTCTCTGCCTACTTGTGATCTCTGTCTGTCAAATAAGTGAATAAAATCTTTAAAAAAAAAAAAATAATAGAAACAGCAGTCATATTCAAGCAAAAGTACAGCCTGTGCCCAGTAGTGCTACTGTAATATGCAAAGCTAAATAAGATTAAGAACGTATTTTTGTTTTTATTTTAATTAGAAATTAATGTACTTCAATAATATCACAAAAAGAGCATTCAATATTCCACATGGCCTTCTTATCTAGAAATTCAGAACACTTCCCCAAAGTTCCCCTCAGATGATATTTCTAAGCATCTCGTCTCCTTTACTATTAAATAATGAAGGTAAACATCAAAGAGACTTTTTTGAAGCTGGAAAATACCATCAACGCTTATGAAGATGATTGTTATAAAGAAAGTTCTACTCCTATCGCTACTGTCCAAGTCTGGGTACTGGGGGCCCTCCCTAAGAGCGGCCGGCCCAAACACAGTGTCTACTCTTTGTCAAAGGTGATTCTGTATGCTCTCTTCATTCTCTGTCCCTTCCCCTACCTCTGCCCTTATACATCCATTTTAAAGCCACTGTCAATAAGTCCTATAAACATTTCAAAGAAATGTCATTGAAAAATACAATAAATTTTTGTTATTGCTTTGAATGTATATTTTTATGATGATCAGAAATAACATTAAATTGAAATTAAAATAAAAAACCTGGAGGTATATAAAAATATAAGAAAGAGATCTCATAAAATAGTCAGAAAATTATGAAAAGTCCTAGAGGAGAGTGTGTAAAAATGAATATGATGTATTTAAATGTTAATAAATGAATGAGAACATACTCAGTTTTAATCCCAATCAAAACTTTTGGTTGTGAATTTGTCAATGATTTAAAAATAGCCAAATAAGAATGAAGTTGGACTGACTGAAATGGGCATTCTCAAATATATCTGGGAGACTGTATACCTTTTATAAAGTTCTGACTTTGGGAATCATGTTAATTTGTCACACAAACAAAAATAAACAAGGAAAAATATTTTCCTAAACAGAAATATTTTTATATTATATGATTATATGCCTCAAGGTGAAAGACAAAAATAAATGTAAACAAATATCAAATATTAAACTCTAGGTAGTAGGCTTCTTCTTCACATAAAAACAGATAGCTTCACATAGAAACTATAGCTAACACATAAGTTAGCTATAGAAGTACTTTCTGTGTATTCCAGGATTAAGCAAAAAAAAAAAAAAAAAAGAAGAAGAAGAAGAAAAGAAAAACTAAAAACTCTCAGGAAGAATTCATTTTGATATACTACTGGGGCACCTGGGTGGCTCAGTGGGTTAAAGCCTCTGCCTTCCGCTGAGGTCATGATCCCAGGGTCCTGGGATCTAGCCCTGCATGGGCATCGCATCGGGCTCTCTGCTCAGCAGGGAGCCTGCTTCCCTTCCTCTCTCTCTGCCTGCCTCTCTGCCTACTTGTGATCTCTCTGTCAAATAAATAAATAAAATCTTTAAAAAAAGAAAAAAAAAGAAGTAAAGATGTTGGTATGATAATCTCACTGCCAGTATGTTTATAATTAGAAGAATTCAGATTGTGTATAAACTTAAAAAGTTAATTAGATAATCCAGGAGTTTATATAACAGAAAAATAATCATTTGACTTACTTCATAGATAATACATAATTACATAGAACACTATTTATAATATTTATACAAATAAATATTCATAATATTTTTTACTAGTATATAGGTATAATATCACTTTTAAAATTTTCTATATGTATGTGGAACCTCTAGAAGAATATCCAAGAGAAAGATAATGATATTTACCTATAGTAGAATACTATATGATTATTATCAACTTTGTGTATGACCCTGTCTTTAGGAAATGTATATGTATTAATACACAGTTAAATACTGCTATACTTCATGAAGTATGATTGCTATGAAATAATAATTTCTTCAAATTTTTCCCCTAAAATATGACCTCATAATCAAAATTAGGTAGGAAATAGGATGGGAATGTGTGGTTAGGAGACCAATGTTCCATATTCTGAGTCTTCTATGCACTGTCCACTAAGAAGATCTGGGCAGCTTCTGTTACTGAACAATGGTTAGCTGTCCTTGCAGCTAATCCCCTTTTGTTACTTTTTAGACAAAAATTGTGTTCCTCTGTTTTAAGACTTGCTTATGGTCTTGTGCTCAGATATGTTCAAATGGGTAAAACCACCACCAAGGATGGATAAATATTGAATTAATAATAACTATTTTTCAAACTAAGAATATCACTTTTTCAGTTAACAGATGTAAAATAAAATCAATTATTTAATTATGAAGTTTTGACAGTGCTAAAACATAGAGAGCTACCTGATTTTCATGTGTTCTTTTAAAAGCATGGAATGAACACATTGACTCAGTTCTGACATTAAAACTTATTACATGTTGACAAAATATTGATGATAGTCTAATAGACAGCATTCCATTAATAATGTTTGAAACTTTTTTTTTTTTTAAGATTTTATTTATTTATTTGATAGACAGAGATCACAAGTAGGCAGAGAGGCAGGCAGAGAGAGAGGAGGAAGCAGACTGTCCGCAGAGCAGAGAGCCCGATGCGGGGCTCGATCCCACGACCCTGGGATCATGACCCGAGCCGAAGGCAGCGGCTTTAACCCACTGAGCCACCCAGGCGCCCCTGTTTGAAACTTTTTAAAACAGATTTATTTATATATTTGAGAAAGAGAGCACAAATGGGAGGGGCAGGGGAGAGAGAGAGAGATAAAGAGAATCTCAAGCAAACACTGTTTGCAGACAATGGTCTACTAAATTTTCTTGTCATTAGGACTTTTTTTTTTGTATCAGTGCACTTGAATTGTGAAGAAAAGTAATATGTATCTATTTAGTCCAAGAGACATTTCATACTGGCCATTTAATAAAGTGATGATTAATAAGTCATTAACAGATTATTCATTTCATTGGAGTTGCCTGTATATAATTTTTATCTTCACAGTCTCCTACAGGCCAAGTTAAACTAAACTTCTTTAAATCACATGTGATTTTTTTCCCCTCTTTAAGTAATACCAATAATTTAAATCATAGTTAACATTTATTGAGCATTTACAATGTGTCATGCATAGTTCTAGAGGTTTTAAATGATTTAAGTTATTGTTTATAATAACTCCAGGAGATAGGTAAGTTAGGGTGGTTTCCCCAGAAGCAGGACACAAGAAGTGGATATAGGAGTTACTGAGGCCTTGCTCTCTGAGTAACCTATAAGGGCAAGTGAAATCAGGATAGGGAACACAAAAGAGTTATTCATATGCAACAAGGTGGATTCAGTAGAAATCTAACAACCTCAACTCAAGGGAGCTCTGGAGGGTTAATTGCTCCAAAGACTCTATTCTATTTTGGGTCAAAGGAGTTTTCCATCTACTAGTTGCCTGTGACTGCCAGGGAGGGAGTTTTCAGGTAGGAGGAAGAAAAGGGTAGGCTGGGAATAATGCCCAGATATCTCAAGTGAGCTAGGCCCAATTTCCTGAGGATATTCCTCAGTTTCCTAAAGTTCTTTAATGTTCAAGTGTACACTACCAAGGAAAATACCCAAGCACCACAGTAGTGGGAGATAGACATACCCACAAAACTGATAAATGCACTCCAGCAGAACTAGGCAGGGCACATTATGGGCATCTGAATCAACAGATCTACTATTTTCCTCATTTTAGAACTTAGGACAGAGGCCAGAAAAATCATGTGATTTACACAAGGACCCACAGGTTGGAGAATTACAGAGTTTGGATGCAAGTCTTATCAGTCTGGCTGTAGAATCAGAATTCCTACCACTACATCTTAAATTGACTCAAGTTTTTGTTTTTGTTTTTTTTTTAAGATTTTATTTATTTGAGAGGCAGAGATCACTACGAGGCAGAGAAGCAAGCAGAGAGAGAGAGAGGAGGAAGCAGACTCCCTGCTGAGCAGAGAGCCCGAATGCAGGGCTCGATCCCAGGACCCTGAGATCATGACCTGAGCCAAAGGCAGAGGCTTAACCCACTGAGCCACCCAGGTGCCCCCAGCTTATTTTTTAAACATTTAATTTCTAGCATAGTTGCTTCACATTTCTTTCTCCACAGAGGTTCCTTTACTTAAGTTTGTTTTGCTCTCTCAAGGTATGGTTCATATTTTGTTTTATAATTTCAATAATTTTTCAGAGATCAAAATTAATCTGTATAGATTAGGTTTCCCATCCCAAAACTAAGTTTTTCCAGAAAACCTGTTTAAAAAGGAATCCAAAATCAATATGTAATCAATGCCACTCACATGCAAGACCAAATAAAAAACTATACGATGGAAATAAGCACTTTAAGTTGTATGATACGTGGACCTGTCAACAGCAAATAGGATGTGACATGCTGCAGACTGAGATATTACACTGACTACAACAATAAATGTTCAAGAATATAGTAAAATGAGCACACAATTATGAGTTTTAATAAGGATATGCTACAGCTAAAGTTGGAAATACTTTTGGAGGTAATGGACCTACATAATTTAAAGATAGGCAGTAAACTGCAGGCAGTAAAATTCAATTACACTGACTATAAGATGTATTCGAACATGCTCCCATGAAGCATACAATTCCCAGCATCATTTTGCTGATAATGTTTCCTACAGATATGGCCGCCACACTTTTATTCTGATCACTTAATTTATGAATAGAATAGAGGAACTGAATGGCTAGTTTGGGATTAGAAAAAAAAAATCTTATAGTTTGTCATAGTGATAAACTGTATCTCCCCAAAAGCATATGTGGACTTTACAAAACCATCACAGTTTAATTGAAGTAGGTAGTTGTTAACTAGGATCCCAAATCTATTAGGAGATGGAAAGAAGACCATATATCAGTGGGAGAAGTAATGCTTAGGGTAGGAAGATAAAAGAAAAACATGAGGATGGACAATGTTAGTTACCATATCATTCTGAGAATGATAAGCTATTTGGATGGGACTATTCATTTTCAGGGTCATCAGATGAATTTAAGAGGGAGGGAAAAAATTCCTTCAAGCATTTTCTCCAAAGAGTAGGTAGCAACTTAGTGGAATTCTAATTTCATTACTTCAGTAAGTGTATATATATTTCTTAGAAAGAATCATTGCTTGCTATATGGTGGTTTTTAAACTCCTGTATTACTAAACGCTACTATAGCATATCTTTTACAGAGTAATTGTGTTTAAGAGTACTTCTGCAAGGAAAACAAAATTGTCCACAATATATGCAAATTGCACTGAAACTGTTGATCTGAATGAAATGTTCATAACCTTAACTGACAGATTATTAGATACTAAGAAGAGAATATATGACATTACATTTAGCAAATTCACAGTCCATAAAAGGAAAGCATGCATTAAAGCTGTTTATATCATAACATGGCAGGCTACTGAAAAGTTACATATTAAGCTAACTACTTAATTTTGTCACCACATGATATCCAAGTGAGTATGAATATTTTCATATTGTGTACTATCATCTATGTGCTGTTTTATTTTAATTTAGTCATTATATAGAAAATGAAGCACGTTAATCCTACATTTTTCATTATACCCTCCACCTCTGCTCACTAAAATTATGTCATATAAATATCTTTGTTAGAATCATCTCTTCTTAGTAGCAGTGACTTCTGTTGTAGAAAATGGTAGGAAAGTCAAAGATAAGGTTTTCATAATCTTGGAAAAGGTACTGTGCTATTGTCTTTTTTACTCAGACTTTGTCTTGCAAGACAAAGATGGAAGTTACAATGTAAACAAAAAGATCAGGTAAGAAGACTGTGCCTTAGGGCCCTAAGGCTCTAGGGAAATCTACTTCATTATTTTCTCATCTCTTGGATATTCTTAAATATGCATTTTTTTTCAAGTTTTAACAGACTTGTTTTTAGAAAGGTTTTAGGTTAGCAGAAAATTGTCCAGAAAATACTGAAGAGGAAGAAATCAGAGAGGGAGACAAACCATGAGAGACTCTGGACTCCTAGAAACAAACTGAGGGTTACAGAAGGATGGGGGTTGGGGTGATGGGGTAGCTAGTTGATGGGTATTAAGGAGGGCACATGTTGTGATGAGCACTGGGTGTTATAGGCAACTACTGAATCCCTGACATTACATCAAAAACTAATGATGTACTATATGTTGGCTAACTGAACATAATCAAAACAAAACTAACAAAACCAGGCATCCTTATTCAATATTATATGTTGTTAAACATTAATTTATAAAAATAGAGAAGTGTAAAGAAAAAAAAAAACAGCAAGTTCCCACATACTTCTACTTCATACCCAACCCAGTTTCCCTTACTATTAGGATCTTTCATTAGATACATTTTTTACAACTGATGAAACCATACTGATGCTTTTATAGTAACTTAAGTTCACAGGTTATACATTAGAGTTCAATCTTTAGGTTCTGCAGTTCTATGAATTGTTGACAAATGCAAAATGTCACATAACCATCATTTTAAGAAAGAGAGAAGGGACGCCTGGGTGGCTCAGCTGGTCAAATGTCTGCCTTTGGCTCAGGTCATGATTCCAGGGTCCTGGGATTGAGCCCTGCCTCAGGTTCCCTGCAGGGAGTTTGCTTCTCTCTCTGCCTCTCCTCTAGCTTGGGCTCTCTTGCTCACTCTATTTCTCTCAGATTAATATATATATGTATATATACATTATATATACACACACATACAAACACACATGTGTATATACATACACACATATACATATATACACACATATATATACATATATGTATATATATAAAATAGAGAACAGTTTCATTGCCCTAATATATATATAAAAAATAAACAGAGAACAATTTCACTGCCCTAAATTTCTCCTATGCTCCACATATTCACTCCTCTGTTCCACCATCTCTGCAAATATCTGGCAGGCAATCAAATGACGTTTTTACTGTCATTTTTCCTTTTTCAGAATGTCATATTCTTGGGATCATACAGTATGTAGACTTTCAGAATGGCTTCTTTAACTTACCAATTTATTGTAAAATTCCCTCCTGTCTTTTTTTTTTTAGTGTGACATTTTTCTTAGTAGTGGTGAAACATATACAATTTTGAATGAGAAATTAATGAGTAATATTAAAATTTAAAGAAACTTCAGGAGCAACTTTTGAAGGCTATGTTCTAACTGCTTTTCTTATTATGTTTTCCCCCATATTTAGTGAAGCATATCGACAAAAATTGCACATATTTAAGTTGTAAAATGCAATGGTTTGATATACGTATACACTGCAAAATGATTGCCATAATCAAGCTAATTAACACAATCATCACCTCACTTAGTTATCACTTTGTATATGTGTGTGGTGAGGACACTTAAGATTTACTCTATGAGCAAATTTCAAGTATACAATATTATTGAGTTTAATTTTAATCTTATAACTGAAAGTGTTTACCCTTTGACCAATAACTTTAACTCCCCACTTTTCCTACCCCATAGTCTGGGGCAACTACCATACTATTCTCCACTTTTGTGAATTCAACTTTTTTTTTTTTTTAAAAGATTCTACATAAGTAAAATCATACAGTATTTGTCTCTCTATGTGTAATTTAATTTACTAGAATAATATCCTCCAGGTTCATCAATGTTCTCACACGTGACAGAATTTCTTCATTTATTTTTTTAAATTAAGTAAGCCCTACACTCAATGTGGGGTTTGAACTCATGAACTTGAGATCAAGAGTTGCATGCTCTACTAAGCCAGCCAAGCACCCCATAATTTCCTTCATTTTTTAAATGGCTGAATAATATTCCTCTGTGTGTGTGTGAGAGAGAGACAGAAAGAGAAAGAGGGGGAGAGAAAGACAAGGAGAGAGAGAGAGAGAGAGAAAACGTATATATAACATTTTTTTGATCTATTTTTTTTGATTTACACTTCCCTGATAATTAGTGATGTTAAGCATCTTTTTATGTACCTCCTTCCCATCTGTATGTCTTCTTTGGAAAAATATCTATTCAGATCCTCTGTCCATTTTTAAATCCTATTGTTTGGTTTTTGCTATTGCATTATACAAGTTTCTTATGTGTTTTCTTTTTTTATTTATTTATCTGACAGAGAGAGAGAGAGAGCACGCGCGAACACAAACAGGGGGAGCAGCAGGCAGAGGGAGAGGGAGAAGCGGACTCCCTGCTGAACATGGAGCCTGGTATGGGGCTCTATCACAGGACCCTGGGATCATGACCTGAGCTGAACACAGATGCTTAATCAACTGAGCCACCCAGGTGTCCCTGTCACGTGATACCAATATTAATTTCATCAATATATGGTTCCAATTATTTTTCTCCCATTCTGTAGGCTGACTTTTCATTTCGTTGCTTGTTTCCTTTGCTGTGCAGAGATTTTAGTTTGATGTAGTCCCACATGTTTATTTCTGCTTTTGTTGCCCCTGCTTTTAGTATTATGTCCAAAACTCATTGCTAAGATCAATATCAAGGAGTTTTCCCTATTTTCTTCTAGTTCTATGGTTTCAGGTCCTACATTTAAAACTTTAATCCATTTCAAGTTAATTTTTGTGTATGGTGTAGGATAAGGGTCTAATCTCATTCTTTTGCATGTGGCTGTCCAGTTTTCCCACCCATTCATTGTGTATTCATGGCATACTTGTCCCCATTGGGTATACATGGCATGTTTGTCAAAAATTAGATGATTATATGTATGTAGGATTGCATATATGCTCTCTATTCTGTTCCACTGTTCTCTGTGTCTGTCTTAATACCAGTATCACACTATTATAATTACTATAGCTTTGTAATATAGTTTGAAATCAGAAAGTATAATTCCTCTTTTTTTCTTCTTTTTTAAAGATTGTTTTTGGCTATTCAGGTTCTTTAATACTTCCACAAAAATTTTAGGATTGTTTTTTTCTATTTCTGTGAAAAGTGGAAAAGTGCCATTGGAATTTTGATAGGGATTGTATTAATCTGTAGATCACTTTGGGTAGTAATGGACACTTTAACAATAGTAATTCTTCCAATCCATAAACATGTAATATCTTCCCATTTAATTGTGATTATTTCAATTACTTTCATCAATGTCTTACACTTTTAGTGTAAAGATATTTCACCTCCTTGTATAATTCTATTCCCAAGAATTTTTTTTAAATTTAATTCAGTTATGATTGACAAAATAGTAAGATATTTAAATTGCACATGATGATGATTTGATATACATACATACTATGAAAGGATTCCTCCTATCTGGTAAATTTATACATTCATCACCTCAAATTTAATTTTTTTAGAACATTTAAGTTCTACTTGCTTACT
>RCUC01137780.1:0-31227 GCA_003697995.1 Taxidea taxus jeffersonii
AGTCCTGCATCAGGCTCCTTGCTCAGTGGGGAGCCTGCTTCCTCCTCTCTCTCTGCCTGCCACTCTGTCTGCCTGTGCTCACTCTTTCTGACAAATAAATAAATAAAATCTTTAAAAAATATATACTAAGTATAGAACAAGAGAATTAATTTTGTTTTAATATGTGTGACTTGAACTTCACTATCCTGAATATTTCCATCCTCTTTCTGTTTTATTACTGAAATTAGCAGCATTTTTTGGTAAATTTATAGTTGCTAGATTTAATTTTTCTTTTCTACTAAAGAATTCTAACTGGAAAAGAATAATTGGAAGAATTATAATAAGAATTATAAGAATAATAAAGAATAATTGGAAGAAAAACCAACCAGGAAAAAAAAAGGCAAATTCTCAAGATTAAAGAGAATGAGTAAGCAGATCTTCTGTTGTCAAAGAGGTAGAGATGAGGGGCCCCTGGGTGGCTCAGTGGGTTAAGGCCTCTGTCTTCGGCTCAGGTCATGATCTCAGGGTCCTGGGATCAAGCCCCACATTGGGCTCTCTGCTCAGCAGGGAGCCTGCTTCCTCCTCTCTCTCTGCCTGCCTCTCTACTTGTGATCTCTGTCTGTCAAATAAATAAATGAAATCTTAAAAAAAAAAAAAAAGAAAAACTTAAAAAAAAAAAAGAGGCAGAGATGAAAAGAAAACAGGGTATCATCTTGAAACTCAAACCTGAAGCAATTAGTCTACCAGCAGAATATCTTAATCATTCCATAGATATTTAGTATGGAACTAAATTAGCACATATGCCTAAGGATGAAACTAGTCCTTTGACAGTGTTGCCATTATACCATTATGTAATTAAGAAAACAACTCACTGGATTCACTGCCCATTCTTTTAGGATGTTATACTCCAAAGAAGCCTAAAACACAAAAGGAGTCTCTTTTCCTTGAAGATTTCATTTTAGGGTGCCTGGGTGGCTCAGTGGGTTAAAGCCTCTGCCTTCAGCTCAGGTCATGATCCCAGGGTCCTGGGATCGAGTCCCGCATCAGGCTCTCTGCTTGGCAGGGAGCCTGCTTCTCGATCTCTCTGCCTGCCTCTCTTCCTACTTGTGATTTCTGTCTGTCAAATAAATAAATAAAATCTTTAAAAAAATATATCATTTTATTTTTAATTCTGTTAAACTTATTTTCTCATTAACTATGTATAATTAATAATTATTTGGATTATACTTATATATTCATTCTTAATAACATGACACATACATGACTAGTAACATATACTTGCTAGCTGCTGAGAAACACAGGTAATACTTTAACAGTGAGTGACACTATGACATTGATTTCCTCAGGAAACAATTTCACCCATCTGGGTCCAATTCCCTTATTAATATAATAAAGAAATTGGCTTTAATGTTTGCTGAGGATCCTATCAGAATAAAACTTTGTGATCTATAATCCATGCTAATACTTACTGAATACTTTCTTAATACAAAGTATTATTCTGGAAATACTGAACTAAGAAATTTGCTATTTTAATGAAGATAGGCTGTAAATGTGTGGGAAATGTATAATTCCTGCCTCCACTCCTCACTGTGAATGTGCTGAGTCCTAATGTGAGACTCTGGAACCTTCTTTTATTTGGTGGTTTTTATTTGTATGTTTGTTTTTGATCTAGTATTCATTCCTCTAAGGTCTAATGTCTCTTTCCTTCACATTTAAGAACTCAGACTAAAAAAAAATATATGTCACAGAATTGTCACAACATTTTACAGAAGTAAATGAATTAACCATCTGGAACTACCTAAACAAGACTCATTCCAACATGACAATATGCTATAAACATGAATAAAGAATTCAATCGTGATCCAGACTAAGAAAAGATAAGGGTTTTTGAATGAATTATTGAGATAGTTATAGAAAAAAAATTATTACTAGAAATGATAACAATGAATAGAAACAAACAAGAAATCTTTCACTGCAAAGAGACTACATATAAATCCTACTCTATATTTGCTAGTGTTTATTATGAACTTAATATGCATTTCTCAGGCACAGGCATATTACAGGTATGAAAGTCTATGCTACTGATCAAACCATTCATATGATTCAATAGCCAATTGGTATCTTTGTCAAGATTTCTCAGAGAAGGAGAACCACCAATAGGATACATCTAGATAAAGATATAGATGATAGATACAGATAGATACAGATATAGATATAGGAGAGGAGATTTATTATAGAATTTGGCTCAAACAATTATGGGGTCTGAGATATGCCACAATATGCCTTCTATAAGCTGGAGAACCAGGAAAGTTGGTGGGATAATTCAGTCTGAGGTTGAAGGCCTGAAAACTCAAGAGGCAGGGTAGGACACTGCTAGTGTAAATCCTGGAGTCCAAAAAGTTAAGAACCAGTAGCTCTGATTCCCAAGGACAGAAGGGGATAAAAGCCCTAGCTCAAGAAGAGAGAATAAAATGGCCCTTCCTCCACCTTTTTGTTCTAGGTCCTCAACAGAACGATGTCCACCTACACTGGTGAGAGCATACCTTCTTTACTCAGTCTAATGATAATGAATGCTAACCTCTTCCAGAAACATTCTTATGGACATACCTAGAAATAATGTTATACCAGCTACCTGGGCATCCATTAAGTCCACTCAAGTTGACACATAAAACTAACCATCACAGTGACTTATGTAGGCCAGAAATAAGATGAGCAGAAATCAGCATTTTTTAAAAACTTCCTGTTTAGATATTTATAATGCAGGCAACGGATTAATATATTACAAATTCATTCTAAATATGGGAACCTGTAGTCACAGATAATTGAGTAAGTTTAGAAATGACATTGAGAGAGGGAGGAGCCAAGATGGCGGAGAAGTAGCAGGCTGAGACTACATCGGGCAGCAGGAGATCACTAGATAGCCTATCAAACCATTCTGAACACCTACAAATTCAAAAGGAGATCGAAAAGAAGAAGAGAAACAATTCTAGAAACAGAAAATCGACCACTTTCTAAAAGGTAAGACCAGCGGAGAAGTGAATCCAAAGGGACGGGAAGATAGACCCCAGGGGGAGGGGCCGGCTCCCGGCAAGCGGCGGAACAACGGAGCACAAAATCAAGAGTTTTAAAAGTCTGCTCCACAGAGGGACATTGCTCCAGAGGCTACGCTGGGGTGAAGACCTCGCGGAGACAGCGTGGACTCAGGTAACGCGGGGTCACAGAAGGATGGGGGTGTCTGAGTGTCGCAGAGCACACAGGTATTAGAGCGGGGAAGCCGGCTGCGGAGACAGAGCCGAGGAGTAAGCTCTCACCTCGGGGTTATCTAGAACCGCAATCTGTGACACCGGCTGGTGTTCTGTGCTGGGGTCCGCACGAGATCCGGGGAGACTCCGACCTGGGAGAGCTCAGGGATCTACGGGGTTTGGAGACTCCAGGTGGGACTCTGTGCCAGAGACAGAGACGCTTGGTCACAGTCTGGGTGACCTCGGAGTACAGCCAGAGGCCAGTGAAACGGGACTGATTGCGCGCGATTTTCTCCAAGCGCGGCTGGAGGCCGGGGAGAAAGGAAAAAGGCGCCTTTTCTCCGAAGGCGCACTGAAGACTGGGGCCCCGAGCTCTCGGCTTCTCTGAGCCAGAGATTGAGAGGCCGCCATTTTCATTCCCGTCCTCCGGAACTCTACGGAAAGCGTTCAGGGAACAAAAGCTCCCGAAAGCGAACCTGAGAGGATTACTTAGCCCGGCCCCTGGTAAGGGCAGTGCAATTCCACCTGGGGCAGAGACACTTGAGAATCACTACAACAGGCCGCTCCCCCAGAATATCAACAAGAAATCCAGCCAAGACCAAGTTCACTTAACAAGGAGAACAGCGGAATTCCAGAAGAGGAGAAAGCAAAGCATGGAATTCTTGGCTTACTCCCCATGAATCTTTAGCCTTGCAAAGTTAATTTTTTTAAAATTCTTTTTCTCTTCTGCTAATTTTTTTTAACTTTTGCCCTTTCTTCTTTTAACATTTTTAACTAGTTTATCTTAACTACTTTCTTAACAAATTTTTTTGAACCTTTATTATTATACTCATTTTTTATCCTTCACTGTATCTAACTTTATTCTTTGTATACACATAGGGTTTTATTTTCTTTTAAAAAATTTGGGGTACAGGGGCACCTGGGTGGCTCAGTGGGTTAAAGCCTCTGCCTTTGGCTCAGGTCATGATCCCGGGGTCCTGGGATCGAGCCCCACATTGGGCTCTCTGCTCAGCAGGGAACCTGCTTCCTCCTCTCTCTCTGCCTGCCTCTCTGCCTACTTGTGATCTCTGTCAAATAAATAAATAAAATAAAAAAAAATTGGGGTACAACTTCTTCTAATAGATCAAAATACACCCAAAATCTAGTACCGGGCTTGATCTAGTCTCCAGGCCAAGGAAGTTCTCTCCACGTTCTTTTTTTTTTTTTTTTTTTAATTCTCCCTACCAACTTACCTTATCAACTCCTTTCTTAGAAAAAAATTTTTTTTTCATCTTTATATTCATATTTCATCCCTTCATTGTGTTTACCCTTATATATGTTTTTCATTCCTTAAAATTTTGGGAGGTAGTTTCTTCTAAGAGACCAAAATACTCCCAAAATTAAGTGAGTGACCCTGTTCTAGTCACCAGTCTAATACATATATATATTTTTTCTTTTTTTATATTTTTTCTTTATTTGTGTTCTCTTTTTTTAAAAAAATTTTTGTTTCTCTTTTCTGAACTTCTTTTTACTCCCTTTCTCCCCACTCCACGATTTGGGGTCTCTTCTGATTTGGTTAAAACACATCTTCCTGGGGTCTTTGCCACCCTTTTAGTATTACAATTGCTCCATCATATATTCTTATCTGGACAAAATGACAAGGCAGAAAAACTCACCACAAAAAAAAAGAACAGGAGGCAGGACCGAAGGCTAGGGAACTAATCAATACAGACATTGGTAATATGTCAGATCTGGAATTCAAGACGATGTTTCTCAAGGTTCTAGCCAGGCTCCAAAAAGGCATGGAAGATATTAGATAAACCCTGTCTGGAGAAATAAAAGCCCTTTCTGGAGAAATAAAAGAACTAAAATCTAACCAAGTTGAAATAAAAACAGCTATTAATGATGTGCAATAAAAAAAGGAGGCTCTTACTGCTAGGATAAATGAGGCAGAAGAAAGAATTAGTGATATAGAAGACCAAATGACAGAGAATAAAGAAGCTGAGCAAGAGAGA
This sequence comes from Taxidea taxus jeffersonii, assembly GCA_003697995.1. NCBI lineage: Eukaryota > Metazoa > Chordata > Mammalia > Carnivora > Mustelidae > Taxidea > Taxidea taxus. The sequence goes on from RCUC01137780.1 coordinate 5,216, forward strand.
GACAAACAACTACTGGACCACGAGGGGAGAATTCAAGAGATAAGTGATACCATAAGACGAAACAACATTAGAATAATTGGGATTCCAGAAGAAGAAGAAAGAGAAAGAGGAGCAGAAGGTATATTGGAGAGAATTATTGCAGAGAATTTCCCTAATATAGCAGAGGGAACAAACATCAAAATCCAAGAGGTGCAGAGAATCCCCCTCAAAATCAATAGGAATAGGTCCACACCCCGTCATCTAATAGTAAAATTTACAAGTCTTAGCGACAGAGAAAATTCTGAAAGCATCACAGGACAAGAAGTCTGTAACATACAATGGTAAAAATATTAGATTGGCAGCAGACTTATCCACAGAGACCTGGCAGGCCAGAAATAACTGGCATGATATATTCAGGGCACTAAACGAGAAAAACATGCAGCCAAGAATACTTTATCCAGCTAGGTTAACATTGATAATAGAAGGAGAGATAAAAAGCCTCCAGGACAAACAAAAACTGAAAGAATTTGTAAACACCAAACCAGCTCTACATGAAATATTGAAATGAGTCCTCTAATCAAAGGACCCTGAAAGTATTATCAGAAAGGAACAGAGACAATATACGGTAACAATGACCTTACAGGCAATACAATGGCACTAAATTCATATCTCTCAATAATTACCCTGAACGTAAATGGGCTAAATGCCCCAATCAAAAGACATAGGGTTTCAGAATGGATTAAAAAAAAAAAAAAAACCATCAATATGCTGCCTACAAGAAACTCATTTTCAACCCGAAGACACCTCCAGATTGAAAGTGAGGGGGTGGAAAACAATTTACCATGCTAATGGACATCAGAAGAAAGCTGGGGTGGCAATCCTTATATCAGATCAATTAGATTTTAAGCCAAAGACTATAATAAGAGATGAGGAAGGACACTATATCATACTCAAGGATCTGTCCAACAAGAACATCTAACAATTCTAAATATCTATGCCCCTAACATGGGAGCAGCCAACTATATAAACCAATTAATAACAAAATCAAAGAAACACATCGACAATAATACAATAATAGTTGGAGACCTTAACACGCCCCTCCCTGAAATGGACAGATCATCCAAGCAAAAGATCAATAAGGAAATAAAGGTCTTAAATGACACACTGAACCAGATGGACATCACAGATATATTCAGAACATTCCATCCCAAAGCAACAGAATACACATTCTTCTCTAGTGCCCATGGAACATTCTCCAGAATAGATCACATCCTGGGTCATAAATCAGGTCTCAACTGGTATCAAAAGATTCAGATCATTCCCTGTACATTTTCAGACCACAATGCTCTGAAACTAGAACTCAATCACAAGAGGAAATTTGGAAAGATCACAGATACATGGAGACTCAACAGCATCCTTCTAAAGAATGAATGGGTCAACCAGGAAATTAAAGAAGAATTTAAAAAAATCATGGAAACAAATGATAATGAAAACACAATGGTCCAAAATCTGTGGGACACAGCAAATGCAGTCCTGAGAGGGAAATATACAGTGATATAAGCCTTTCTCAAGAAACAGGAAAGGTCTCAAATACACAACCTAACCCTACACCTAAAGGAGCTCGAGAAAGAACAACAAAGAAAGCCTAAACCCAGCAGGAGAAGAGAAATCATAAAGATCAAAGCAGAAATCAATGAAATAGAAACCAAAGAAAAAAACAACAACAACAACAACAACAATAGAACAAATCAACGAAACTAGGAGCTGGTTCTTTGAAATAATTAATAAGATTGATAAACCCCTGGCCAGACTTATCCAAAAGAAAAGAGAAAGGACCCAAATAAATAAAATCATGAATGCAAGAGGAGAGATCACAACCAACACCAAAGAAATACAATCATAAGAACATATTGTGAGCAACTCTATGCCAACAAATTTGACAATCTGGAAGAAATGGATGATTTCCTAGAGACATATAAACTGCCAAAACTGAACCAGGAAGAAACAGAAAATCTGAACAGACCCATAACCAGTAAGGAAATTGAAACCGTCATCAAAAATCTCCAAACAAACAAAAGCCCAGGGCCATATGGCTTTCCAGGGGAATTCTACCAAACATTTAAAGAAGAATTAATTCCTATTCTCCTGAAACTGTTCCAAAAAATAGAAATGGAAGGAAAACTTCCACACTGATTTTATGAGGCCAGCATCACCTTGAACCCCAAACCAGACAAGGATCCCATCAAAAAAGAAAATTACAGACCAATATCCTTGATGAACACAGATGCGAAAATTCTCACCAAAATACTAGCCAATAGGATCCAACAGTACATTAAAGGGATTATTCACCACGACCAAGTGGGATTTATTCCAGGGCAGCAAGGTTGGTTCAACATCCGCAAATCAATCAATGTGATACAATACATTAACAAAAGAAAGAACAAGAAACATATGATACTCTCAATAGATGCTGAAAAAGCATTTGACAAAGTACAGCATCCCTTCCTAATCAAAACTCTTCAAAGTGTAGGGATAGAGGGCACATACCTCAATATTATCAAAGCCATCTACGAAAAACCCACAGCAAGTATCATTCTCAATGGAGAAAAACTGAGAGCTTTTCTGCTAAGGTCAGGAACAAGGCAGGGATGTCCATTATCTCCACTGCTATTCAACATAGTACTAGAAGTCCTAGCCTCAGCAATCAGACAACAAAAAGAAATCAAAGGCATCCGAATCAGCAAAGAAGAAGTCAAACTATCGCTCTTTGCAGATGATATGATACTATATGTGGAAAACCCAAAAGGCTCCACTCCAAAACTGCTAGAGCTTGTACAGGAATTCAGTAAAGTGTCAGGATATAAAATCAATGCACAGAAATCAATTGCATTTCTTTACACCAACAACAAGACAGAAGAAAGAGAAATTAAGGAGTCAATCCCATTTACAATTACACCCAAAACCATAAGATACCTAGGAATAAACCTAACCAAAGAGGCAAAGAATCTATACTCAGAGAACTATAAAGTACTCATGAAAGAAATTGAGGAAGACACAAAGAAATGGAAAAATGTTCCATGCTCATGGATTGGAAGAACAAATATTGTGAAAATGTCTATGCTACCTAAAGCTATTTACACATTTAATGCAATGCCTATCAAAATCCCATCTAATTTTTTCAAAGAAATGGAACAAATAATCCTAAAATTTATATGGAACCAGAAAAGACCTTGAATAGCCAAAGGAATATTGAAAAAGAAAGCCAAAGTTTGTGGCATCACAATTCCAGACTTCAAACTCTATTACAAAGCTGTCATCATCAAGACAGTATGGTACTGGCACAAAAACAGACACGTAGATCCATGGAACAGAATAGAGAACCCAGAAATAGACCCTCAACTCTATGGTCAACTAATCTTCGACAAAGCAGGAAAGAATATCCAATGGAAAAAAGACAGCTTCTTTAACAAATGGTGTTGGGAAAATTGGACAGCCACATTCAGAAAAATGAAATTGGACCATTTCCTTACATCACACACGAAAATAGACTCAAAATGGATAGAGGTCCTCAATGTGAGAAAGGAATCCATCAAAATCCTTGAGGAGTACACAGGCAGCAACCTCTTCGACCTCAGCCACAGCAACTTCTTCCTAGGAACAATGCCAAAGGCAAGGGGAGCAAGGGAAAAAATGAACTATTGGGACTTCATCAAGATCAAAAGCTTTGGCACAGCAAAGGAAACAGTCAACAAAACCAAAAGACAACTGACAGAATGGGAGAAGATATTTGCAAACAACATATCAGGTATAGGGCTAGTATCCAAAATCTATAAAGAGCTTAGCAAACTCAACACCCAAAGAACAAATAATCCAATCAAGAAATGGGCAGAGGACATGAACAGACACTTCTGCAAAGAAGACATCCAGATGGCCAACAGACACATGAAAAAGTGCTCCACATCACTGGGCATCAGGGAAATACAAGTCAAAACCACAATGAGATACCACCTCACACCAGTCAGAATGGCTAAAATGAACAAGTCAGGAAATGACAGATGCTGGCGAGGATGTGGAGAAAGGGGAACCCTCCTACACTGTTGGTGGGAATGCAAGCTGGTGCAACCACTCTGGAAAACAGCATGGAGGTTTCTCAAAAAGTTGAAAATACAGCTACCCTATGACCCAGCAATTGCACTACTGGGTATTTACCCTAAAGATACAAACGTAGCAATCCAAAGGAGCACATGAATCCGAATGTTAATAGCAGCAAAGTCCACAATAGCCAAGTTATAAAAAGAACCTAGATGTCCATCAACAGATGAATGGATAAAGAAGAAGTGGTGTATATATATATATATATACACACACAATGGAATACTAGGCAGCCATCAAAAGAGATGAAATCTTACCATTTGCAACGACATGGATGGAACTAGAGGGTATTATGCTTAGCGATATAAGTCAATCGGAGAAAGACAACTATCACATGATTTCCTTGATATGAGGAAGTGGAGAGATGCAACGGGGTTGGGGGTTAAGGGGTTAGGAAAAGAAAAAAATGAAACAAGATGGGATCGGGAGGGAGACAAACTAAAAGAGACTCTTTATGTCATAAAACAAACTGAGTGGGTGGGGGGGAGGGGGTTGGGAGAGGGTGGGGGGTTATATTATATGTTTAAATAAAAATAAAATTAAAAAAAAAGAAATGACATTGAGAACATAGTAATATATAAGGAAGCCAAAATCACAAGATAAAAACTTAGCCTTCAAGCATTTTTTAATATAAAAACAATTACATGTAAAATTTAAATATTGCTATAATAGTGTGTGTGTGTGTGTGTGTGTGTGTGTGCGTTTTGCTTTCTAAGATAATAAGTTCTCAGTCATTTCGGAATAACTGGCAACCTAAGAGTCTTGTTTTTCTTTTTTTAACTCTTATGTTATTCAATTTCTAAAATTGTTTTCAGAAGCCATTTGCTATATAGTAACAAGAAAGCAGAACGCAGATCATATGGAGAGTTTTTAAGCTTTTTTATTTTTAAATTAAGACTGTAGTAAATTGGAGTATTTGAAGGATCATTCTCATTTTCACATTTATTGGTCAGGTTTTACATGTGGGAATCTTAAAATAATTCTCATACATTCTATATGTATGCATTTAATAAATTAATATCATGTTTGTCAGAAAAAAATCTGTCACCTTTTTCAAGATTTTTGTCACACCTACAGAGAAGTTTTAGATTTGAGTAAAACAGATCTGGAGTCATATATAACCCATATCAGTCACTAAGTGGATAAATGGAAAACGTATCTGAACATTTAAACCAACAAAAGTTTTAGATAAGTAAAAATAATATGATGCCTGTAACATTCATTTAGAAGCAGAAAACAACCTGACTTAATATCATTTTTAAAAAGACAGTGGGATTTAATCTAGAGAGTTTCACAAATACAATTTAAAAGACTATGAAGATATAGATGTTTTATAGTACATAAAACCAATTAATTAAAAGGAAATAGATAATAAACACTTCTAAGACATTACTTTTATTGTTTTACTACAGTGACATCTCCCTTTAAAAGTTCTTAAAATATACTACAGGGGCGCTGGGTGACTCAGTGGGTTAAAGCCTCTGCCTTCTGCTCAGGTCAGGATCCCAAGGTCCTGGAATCAAGCACTCCATAGTGTTCTGCTCAGCAGGGAGCCTGCTTCCCCTCTCTCTCTCTGCCTGCATGTCTGTCTACTTGTGATCTCGGTCAAGTAAATAAATAAAATATTTTAAAAAATACTATAAATAGGGGCGCCTGGGTGGCTCAGTGTGTTAAAGCCTCTGCCTTCGGCTCAGGTCATGATCCCAGGGTCCTGGGATCGAGTCCCACGTCGGGCTCTCTGCTCGGCGGGGAGCCTGCTTCCCTTCCTCTCTCTCTGCCTGCCTCTCTACCTACTTGTGATCTCTGTCAAATAAATAAATAAAATCTTATAAAAAAATACTACAAATACATAATCTAAATATATATGTTTAACAAGACAAACAATAAAATAAATTATGATTTTTAAGTAACAAAACATGTCTTATCATTCATTAATTTATCCCTGTATTAGTATATATCATTTTACTAAAATGACTTTAATTGAATTATGTTGAAGACTTTTCCTTTATCTACAGAAAATCAAGATTAAGAATATGCTTCATAAAGTTACATTCTAAATAACATAAAATACCATAAATACTATCCACCTCTATGTTTATTGCAGCATTATTCATAACAGCCAATATATGGAAGCAGCCTAAGTGTCCAGGGACAGATGAATGCATAAAGGAGATGTAGAGTGTGTGTGCATGTGTGTGTATACATATATAATGGAATATTACTGATCTAATAAAAAAGGATGAGATTTATCATTTGCAACAACATGGATGGGCCTAAAGGGTATTATGCTAAGTAAAATGAATCACAGAAGAACAAATACTGTATGATTTCACTTATATGTGGAATTAAAAAAAAAAAAAAGAATAAGCAAACAACAAAAAGGCAGAAATACAGGGAACAAACTAATACTGCCAAAGGGGAGGAGGCAGGAGAATGGGCAAAATGGGAAAGGGGAGTAGAAAGTACAGGCTTCCCGTTATGGAATGAATAATTAAGGGGATAAAAGGTACAGCATAAGGAATATGGTCAATGGTATTGTAAAATCATTGTGTGGCAACAGATGGTAGCTACATACATGGTCGGCACAGCATAATGTACAGACTTGTTGAATCTATAGGTAGCACTGTGTGTCAATGTACAATTTAAAAAAACTAACCTAGGGGCACCTGGATGGCTAAGTCAGTTAAGAGTCTGCCTTTGGCTCAGGTCATGATCCCAAGGTCCTGGAATCCAGCCCCACAGCAGGCGCTCTGCTCAGCAGGGAGTCTGCTTCTCCCTCTACCTCTGCCTACCACTCCTCCTTCTTATGCTCTCTCTCTCTCTCACTCTCTGTGAGTGAGAGATTATCTTAATTAATTATCTTAATTATCTTAAATAATTAAATATTTTTAAAAAGCTAATCTAGTCTACTAGTGATTAGGAAATTAATGGATTATGCTATTATTTGTTTTATGTCATTATTTTAAAATGTATTCTATTACTGAAGGCAATATGACTTTCATAGGCAATAATACAGATTGTTACAAATATCTAACTTTATTAGCAAATCACTGTATAACTTGTCCCAAGTATGCAAAAATGACACAGCTGGGAGGATGGATGAAATATGGACAGTGAGAGGAAAAAGCAACGAGGGGCTTTCAAGAAGTGGTACTCTGCTCTGGGTTGCATGTTGAACATTCTGTAATGATCGTTGTCAAATAGAGAGAAGAAAGAGGAATCACTTCCTCTTGAATGTGATGTTCCATTATAATAATGCTAGGTAAAACCTTTAGTTATTTTTGGATTAATTATAAGGCTGCTTTTAAATTAGGAAAAAAAAAAGGTTCTCCATTTAAAAGGAACTATGAAGTTTGCATAATACTTAAAAGTAATTTTATGATGATTATTTGAACATATGAAATAACAAAATGTATTATAGAAATGTAAAATATGACTTTTAAAAATCTTTAATGTGGAATTACTACTTTATCAGGACACCAAAAATTGATATCATAAATGTAAAGAAAGATGTATGCATATTAGTACTAGAAACTTACACAGAGCAAAGGAAATACAAGCCAGTGCCTCTTGTAGCACAAACACACACACACAAACACAGGAAACAAAGACATAAATGGCAAATTGAGAAGCATTTGATATAATACTTATGATTAAAAATAGTTAATACCTTTACTTTTATTTCTTTACATTTGCTTTTTAAATGTCTATTCCATATAAATGAGAAGAAGAGAAATAGTTTAAAAAGTAGGCAAAGATATATATATACATAATTTACAAAAGGAAATATAACTGCCCAGTAGATATGAAATAATATCAGCTATAATGAAATGGAAAATACCAGCTTACAACAATAGTAAATTGTGATTTTTACATATCATTTTGGTAGTGATTCAACAAAATGATAATCCTGGTGCTATATTTTGATTTGACTGCTTTTAGGAAACATATTTATAAAGTTCACAAGTATAAACTCATTGATACAATTTTACTACCAGAAATTTATCTAAAAACATTTTGGACAAGTATTGGGAAAAAGTTAAGATGTATATATCAGGTTGCTTATTGTAATGCTTCTAACAACAAAAAATTATAATCATGTTGAACATTCCTAAACTAGGAAATGCCAGATTATGTTTTATACAAATAATGGAATAGGCTACAGTAATCAAACAAGACTGAGCTGTTAGAGTGAGGTTGCTCTAATTCCTCAGTAGCCTACATAAATAAATCAAAAACTAATTCAGAGTTAACACACCAGAATCCAAGAAAATGAAACTTAAGAACTAGTTGAAACAGCAAACTAGGTTTCCTCAAATAAGACAATTCCTTAAGTTATAGCCAAACAAATCATTTCCTTGCTTTGCTTTTGTGTCTTTTCTCTAAAAACTTTTCCCTTAGCTCTCATTGGTGGAGTGCCCAAAGGAGAACTTCCAATTGCAGTTTGGTACTGCCCAATTCATATCAATATTTTGCTCAAATAAACTCCTAAAAATTTTAATATGCCTTAGTTACCTTTAGACAAATATGTGTGTGTGTATTTTATATATTATCTATATCTATAGATATAGATAGATAGATATAGATATAGATATAGATAAAATAGATATAGATATAGATATAGATAAAATCTACAGATATATATAAAATCTACAGATATAGATATATATAAAATCCCTAACAGGATAAAATATATAATATATATATTTGTGTATGTAAAATTTATACACATATACATGCTCCAAAATATTACTGTATTCATTAGAAATCATTTATGAGGGGCGCCTGGGTGGCTCAGTGGGTTAAAGCCTCTGCCTTCGGCTCAGGTCGTGATCCCGGGGTCCTGGGATCGAGTCCCGCGTCGGGCTCTCTGCTCGGCAGGGAGCCTGCTTCCTCCTCTCTCTCTGCCTGCCTCTCTGTCTACTTGTGATCTCTGTCTGTCAAATAAATAAAATGAAATCTTTAAAAAAAATCATTTATGAGTTCACAGAGTTATTTTCATCTCTATTTTAACATCAGAAATAAAAATAGTTTGGAATTATGTATTTAAAACAGGAAGTGTCAGGACATGGATGTGAGGCAAGAGGTGTGGCTATAACACATAAAGGTAATATAGGACATTTATAGATCAGTGGAGTGCTTTTTTTTCACTCCTAAAATTAAGGACAGGTATTCCTTAAATGAATAAAATAACTGACTTACATTTTATTATAGTGTACCTTTATACAGTTTGAATTGAACAAATACCTGAATGTAATGATTAGCCCTGTTATAGATTCCTATTTACTATTTTCCAACAAGCTTTTTAGCCAAGCTAGATAATATATATTTTTTAATTAATAATTTTAATAACATAAATATTAAATATATATAAGAATGCATAGAAAGTACAAATTCTCATTTGGTGCAAAGATCAACTGATTAGATTATATCATATAGTTGTCTCTTTGCAACTCTAAGAGTATGAGAGCTTGGTTTGAAGGCCTAGCTGAAGAATTTGAAATTTAAATGTAAAGCACAAATGGGAGCCCCAGGTTGCATGGAAAGTCTAAAATCTCTATCTTTAAGTATTTTTTCTTATTACATACACATCCCCTCTCTCTCAAAAAACAGATCGTAAAATTTGCATGGTATGAAACTTAAATCAGTCATTTTTGAAAATGCCTAATTGTCAATGGTTGCTCTTAAAACTTCCCTAACATCCTGATATTTATCAATAGATACTGCTTTGTTGCAGGTTTCCATCCCCTGATAATATCTGGACCATTAATAAAAAGGCTAATACACTAAATATAGTGTATTATATTTCAAACCAGGAAACCATCAAAATCCGAGAGGAGAACAAAGGCAGTCACCTCTTTGACACTGGCCACAGCAATTTCTTTCTAGATATGATACTACAGGCAAGGGAAACAAAAGCAAAAATAAACTACTGGGATTTCATCAAGATAAAAAGCTTCAGCACAGAGAAGGGCACAATCAACAAAACCAAAAGGCAACCAAGGGAATGGAAGAAGATATCTGCAATGACATATTTGGTAAAGGGTTACTATCCAACATCTGAACAGAACTTATAAAAACTCATCATCCAAAAAACAAATAATCGAGTTTAAAAATGACAATAGATATAATTAGACATTTTTCCAAAGAAGATATACCAATGCCTAACACAGATGAAAAGATGCTCAACAACACTTATCATCAGGAAAATGTAAATCAAAATCACAATAAGATACCACCTCACATCTGTCACAATGGCTAAAATTAACATCACAGGAAACAACAGGTATTGGCAAGGATGCTGAGAAAGGGAACCGTCTTCCATTGTTGGTGGGAATACAAACTGGTACAGTCACACTGGAAAACAGCATGGAGGCTCCTCAAAAGTTAAAAATAGAACTACCCTACATCCAGCAATTGCACTACTATGTATTTACCCAAAGGATACAAAAATAATGATTCGAAAGAGCACATGCACCCTTTGTTTACAGCAGCATTATTAACAATAGCTAAACTATGGAAAGAGCCCAAATGCCCATGGACAGATGAATGAGTAAAGTGGTGTGCGTATACAATGAAATATTGCTTAACCATAAAAAAGAATGAAATCTTGTTATATGCAATGATGTGGATGGAGTGAGAGAGTATCATGCTAACTAAAATAAGTCAGTCACAGAAAGACAAATTATCATATGATTTCATTCATATGTGGAATTTAAGAAAAAACAGTAAAAGGGTAAAAAAGAGAAAGGCAAACCAGAAAACAGACTCTCAACTACAGAGAACAAACTGAGGGTTGCTGGAGGGGAAGTGGGTGGGGATGAGTTAAATGGGTGATGGGGATTAAGGAGAGCACCTATAGTAATGAGCATTGTGCACTGTATGTAAGTGATGAATCACTAAATGCTACACCTGAAACTAATAATACACCGCATGCTAACTAACTGGAATTTAAATAAAAATTTGGGGAAAAAAGAAAAGGCTAATACGGTTTTGACTATGTTTGCAGTACCCTCATCTTTGAGGTTTTCATTTAAACTATTTATACAAAAAAGCCCATTTGCTATTTCCTAACACTTCTACGAACTTATCCCAACCCAAATAAAGAGATTTGCATAGAATTTGACTTGTTACTTTTTTGTATGGTATATTTTAGTTCACTTCCTAAACAGGCATAGGACTGTGGTACTCATATTCATTTTGACTTTCTTCCTTTCTCCCAAGTCTGATTGCAAAAATTTCTATTCCTGCTGTGCTATTTGTTTTATATTCTTTTTCTATTCCCAGGACCCAGTTCCCATTTTAAAAAATCATCTCCTAAAAATGTGACTCATGATTTGCAGATACTTCATGTGGAAATGAAAAGAAATTTGTTTAGAGATAGACTTTTATACTTTAAAGACTTTATTTTTCTAATTTCTGAAATTATCAGATAATAAGTAGTATATAAAAATAAATGAGATTGCTATTTTAAGTTCTCAAATCTTCTTTATTTAATAGTCCCTAACCCTGAGTCCATAAACATATCAGTTATTTTTTTCTTTCAAACTCACCTTTGATAGCTTTTTTCAGACAATGGTCTTTAGTTAGAATGGTCTTTAATATGTTAAACATTTTTCAGGGGTGCCTGGGTGGCTCAGTGGGTTAAGCCTCTGCCTTCAGCTCTGGTCAAGATCTCAGGGTATTGGGGTCAAGCCCCGCATCGGGCTCTCTGCTCAGTGGGGAGCCTGCTTCCCTTCCTCTCTCTCTGCCTGCTTCTCTGCCTACTTGTGATCTCTGTCAAATAAACAAATAAAATCTTTAAAATATATATGTTAAATATTTTAACATATATACATATATATGTTAAATATTTTTCAATACAAAGGAGCACTCCAAACCATTGTTATCGTACTGGCAGAGAATATATAATTCTCCTAAATTTTCCTCTAATTGGTACCTTTTATGAAAGAACTCCAAAAAATATATTTGAGTAAAGAAATATTCATAAGAAATTGTTTAAGATTTGAAAATACAGCATTCAAAACAGAGCTGTTCAACTCAAAACAACTATACACCCTCACAGTATTTTAGTCGACTGACAGTAAGTTTCCTGGAAAATGACAAAATCATTTTGTGTATAAATTTTCATGTAACTTCAGAAAATGACCATATTTTGCCACAGTTTAATGTTCCATGATGTAATCTACATAAAAATGAGATGATGTCATGTACAGCCATTTTAAATATTAACCAATGACCCAGGTGCTATTTTCCATTTCCATTCGAATAATCATATTATCTTAAGCTTTCTTAGGCCATTCTGTGCCTCAGGAAAGAAACAGTGTAGTGCAATAAATAAACAAGTAAATGTATAAGCAAGCAAGCATACACAGAAAATGCTGTGGAGGTTTAACAGTAGTTTTTTTGAATTATAACTATCTAAAGGGGCTCAGGGAATATTAATGTGACTTAAATTAGAACAATATGTCTTAAACTAGAACAATACTTTTCCAACCCAGAAAGGAGCTAAAGATTCCATGTTTTAGGAGAGTGAGAGTTCAAAAAGGGGTAAGGAATGCATAGATTGAAATGGCCTTTGATAAAACAAACCTCCCTCACTCCATGGATGGAGGGGAGAATGAGGGGAGAAAGCAGGGTATAGGATATAGAAATGCCTGGACATCTGGTAGGATTGGGAAATCAGAGCTGTTAGAAGTTTACAAGTTCCCTATGGAGCATGTCTAGATAGTATACCTAAAAAGTTATATATAGGGGTACCTGGGTTGCAGGTTGTGTGTCCACCTCCTGATTTCAGCTCAGGTGGTGATCTCAGGGTCATGAGATCAAGCCACCTAATCAGGCTCCACAGTCCGTAAACAGTCTGCTTAGGATTCTCTCTTCCTCTCCCCATTCCACCCCCCCACCCCCTTCTTGTGTGTTTTCTCTCTCTCTTTAAAATAAAGAAATCTTTATTTTTTTAAATGGAAAGGAAAAAAAATATATATATGTATACACACACACACGTATATATATATATATATATATGTATATATCCCAAGCTTCCTAACCAGTTCACTGTAGCCCAGTATGACTTGGTAGCAAGAGCATGAATTTGTGTGACTGAGAAAGGCATGGGAATAAAATTCATGGAAATATACAAAAATAGATTATGACAGCCCACATAATTTTGCTAAAGCAGTAGGACATGGAAACAGCAGAAAGATCCCTATGTGCCCAAGAGCTGAGAGAAAGCTAGGCCTCACAAGTCTGTCATCTGCAAGGGTAATATAACCAACAAGAAGAAGCCAAGAACTTCTGAGGAAGTACAGGACACTGAGATTCAGATGCACTCCCACCAAAATATAACAACTTACAGCTCTGTAAACCTCCAGAATTTATACATGATCCTGAAGAAAATGGTGAACCGTAAATGAACAAGATGATGATTTTGTCCTTTAGCAGAATAGGGGTTCTTAATAAATATTGAGAAAATAAGACATTATATTTATTACATATCTTCATTTGTATCCTGAGATAAGCTACTATACTTAGTTAACTCAAAAATGTAAATTTTTTCATCTCTAAGGAAATTACTTTATCAGAATCAGTGTTGTGTAAAAAGAATAGTAATTTAGGGAGGTTCCTGGGTGGCTCCGTTGGTTAAGCATCTGCCTTTGGCTCAGGTCATGATCTTGGGGTCCTGGGATTGAGCCCTGCATCAACCTCCCTGCTGAGTAGGGAATCTCCTTCCTGTGCCCTTTCCCAATTCATGCTCTCTCTCTCTCTCAAATAAATCAATAAAATCTTTAAAAGAGAGAGAGTAGTAAGTGAATTTTATTCTAATTTAAGATCCTTTTAAAGTGGAATATAATCTGTAAAATGGGGGAAACGTAGCCAAATATCTTAACATTAAAGATAACTGTAGACAAGGCGAATTCAGACAATTCTCAATATCCATTTACTAAAAAGATATTCAATATGTCAGAGGAATTTACTTTTACACAGTAATTTATTGTTCTGGTCAAGCTCTTCACTTTTTCCTCAAGAAATATTGATAGATTTTAGATAAAAAGGCATCATGTTTACCAAAAGGGAAATCATTTGAAGTGGAAAAAAGCACATTCTTACTAGCTTTTCCCTAAGTAATGGACATTTTAGTGAAAATTTATCATTCTTTTTCTTTTCCCTGGGGATAGAGAGCAAAGCATACCCTCTTTTAAGGTCTTCCCAGTCTCCAGAATAAAGCACACCATGCAGCTAGGTGGGTGTGTATACTATGCTGGTCATAGCTCCGCTCCAAGAAGTGTAAACAGTGTGAAAGGAGCACCGCGCAGGATGTGCTGGCAGCAGGACCCTGGGCAATTACACTCCCTATGCACTGGCTTCCTCTCGTGTCGGTTAGGAAGAAGAGTATGTCCCCTACTCACTTCAGAGGAGTCTGTAGGAACCAAGAGACATTAAAAAAGAAAAACTATTTTAACTGTGGAATTTTGTTGTACCAGCTGCTTCTGCTGCTGTTATTGCTGTTGATCATAGATAGTATCAATCCTAATATGTTCATTCCTAAGTGTCTTCATTTAAAAAATGGGGTATTAATAATAATACCAACCTGGTATGTTGGTAGGAGGGTTAAAGTGTTAATACATGTAGAAGCACCATAAATGTTAGCTATTCTCGTTGTTTTTAATAAACATAGCCTCTTCTTTTTTAAGTTTTTATTTAAATGCCCGTTAACACACAGTATAATGTAAGTTTCAGGTGAACAATATAGTGATTCAACACTTCAGGACAACACCCGGTGCTCATCAGGACCAGTGCACTCCTTAATCTCCATCACTCATTTCACCCATTCCCCCACCTATCTCCCCTCCTGGTAATCATCAGCTTGTTCTCTATAATTTAGTCTGTACCTTCATTTGCCTCTCTTTTTTCCCCCTTTGCTCATTTGTTTTGTTTCTTAAATTCCACGAGTGAAATCATATATTTATCTTTCTCCAACTTATTTCACTTAGCATGATACTCTCTAGCTCTATCCATGTCCTTACAAATGGCAAGACTTCATTTTTTATGGCTGAGTAATATTCCATTATGAGCAATACTGTCTATAAAGTTGCCATAAATCCTGAGTTAGTGAGTACTAAATCAATGCTCTGAAGAGAAATAAAGGGTTAGAGTTCTATGAGTTCTATGATTCTCCCATCATATTTTCATCAACAGTAAATACATAATTTTGTTTTATATCTCTTTCTGTTTAATGATACCATATTTAATATATATTATTAACACTGAATTCACAACAACAGTATATGTTATGCTTGAAAAAAGCTTATCTAACACATGTGTTTTTTCTGAAAGGCAAACACAACCCCTGTGTTTAAAAATATAGGCAGTAGTTAGTACTATACTTGGGGGTTATTTGAAACTAAGACATCAACAAAAAAGCCCAAGAAATGCAAATAATGTGGTGCTAAAAAATTCATGAAAATAGCACTTGATAATATGAGAGCTGACATGACAAGATACAGTGTCACATGGTTCAATCTCAGCTGGAAATGTGCCTATGGGCAGTTCAGAATTTTCCTGGCTCTGCACATACCCTTGTTTGCAAATGACAGCAAAACTGCCCCAAGTGTTCATTGATTTTAAAGTCACAAAAAAGTCTTAGTGAGTAGGCTAATTCACAAACACAGGATTCATGAATAATGAAGATCAACTGTATTATTTTCAGGATATAATTTCCAAATATTATCTAGTTCAAAGTTCTATCATCTAAAAGTTACTAAGCCCTTCATAACCCCAATACACAGCCAATGCACATGCAGTCTGTACTTCCTAAAATATTCATCCTCTCTTTCATCCATCTCTTACCAAGGTCCTGGGACACCTGGGTGGCTCAGTAGGTTAAGTGTCTGCCCTCGGCTCGGGTCATGTCCCAGGGTCCTGGAATCAAGCCTAGCATGAGGCTCCCTGCTCTGCGGGGAACCTGCTCTCCCTTTACCATTCCCCTTCCTTATGCACTCTCTCTCTGTCAAATAAATAAATTAATTTTTAAAAAAAGATTCATCCTCTTTCTTTACTGGGTAACTGCTTTCTACAGCTTTATCCTTAAGCATCTCTTTTTATCTCCCTGACTAGGTTAGGTCACCCAATTATTTTTACACTCTTAACAGAGTAAACCTCTTAAAGTGTTCTTCTGCTCATAAACCTCTTCTTATCACTTAGCACAGTTAAATTTTACATTTATTTCTATGTATATGTATACCATCAATGCTTCTCTTCCTCAATAAAACATGCATTCCATGAAGAAAAGAACATCCCTGATTTTTCTCACGTTATCAAATGCTTGATTTTCAATAAATGTACATCAAATCAATGTAAATGACATGTAAAGTATAATAAATGTGAGTCAAATAAATATTTAAATATTCTACAGCTATAACAAAAACCTTGGAAAAGAAGAGTACTAATTTATTTACATAATCAAAGCAACTTTCTGAGCATTGAATGCAAATGTTTGTCCATTAAAAATAGGAAATATGTAATGTATACTTTCTGAGGGTCAATCCTTTCAAACTGGGTGCACAGAAGCTGTCCTTAAATTTTTTATATGGTACATATAGCCAAGACCAATAAGTAATTGCACTAAAAAGTATTCAAATTACATGTAATCAAATAAATGCACATTTATAATTACAAATAAATCATTTTGCACCCTAAAACTAGCAATAATAAAAGCAATAATCTTCATTGCTAGTGAAGTTTCAATGAAATAGCATTCCACATATGACTGATGAAAATGTACAGTGTATATCACTTTGGGTACGTAACTGGCAGTATTAAAAATGTCATAGTCTTGATCCAGTATTCTAATTTCTAAGGGAAATCACCTTGTCTTCAAAGAGAGCATTTATAGAAATATTTTAACAGAATTAAAGGTGAGAAAACAACACAATGTCCAATAATATGAAAACAGTTAAAATCAAAATATATTCCATTGGATAAACTAAAACCATTTAAAATAGTAAGTAGAGTAACACTGGAAAATTATCATGTTGTAGCTGAAAAATAGGATATGGTATCAAACATGGTATGATTATCATTATTATTATAATCCAAAAAAGTCTCTAAGTGGTAGGATCATAGATTTGTTTCATTCTAATATCTTACACTTCCTAGAAAGTGTATATATCAATTCTTCAATTGGAACGAATCATTATTCTTGTCAAATCTTTTAATTCTAACACCACATTCTTCAAATTCTTATATGACTTTGGCAGAGACTGCTTCTCTTTTGAGTTAAGGAATTTGTGATCAAATGCTTCAGACACTGACCATCACAAGTGTCAGGCATGCACAGTGCCACACAGGGATACCCCATTCACCTCACAGTGACGTAAGTCCTGCCCTGGCAGTATCCTGTGAGGCAGGTGACCAGCAAGTAGTCATTTTCTGTAACAAAACTGGTCCACATGTAAAACGTCTCCCTGCTTTTATTTGGACAACCGGAAATGCATATCTCCCTGTAGTTAACTGTCTGAATCCACGTTTTCCTAAAAAGATATTGCTAGAGTTGGCCAAACCATCACCCTGCCTCCAGGCCCATCCATGTTTTTACCTTACAGTATAACCAACTGTACACCTCAAGGCAAATAATCTATGTTTAGATAATTCTGCACATAAGCAGCAATCACAGCTCACAGCTACCTGGAAGACTATTATGTGCATGTTACTCTGTAGTTTTGATCCAACCTGCAGTAATCCCCAGTGAAGCAAAAGCAATAGGTTCCAATGAACAGTCCTGAACCACCAGCAAATTAGATGTCTTCCAGACTTTCTGTTTTAAAAATTCGGCAATAATATATCCGTGGTCTGCTATGCGTTACAATGATGTAGAAGGGTTACCTAAATCAATTCTAGCCACACTGTTAAAATGCAAAATGCAGCTTCAAGCTCATTATTTTGCAAAATAGAAGTGAAACGATAGGATGTAAATAATGATGTAATCCATCTGAAAAAAAATAGTAAGACCATCTAGCTGGTACCCAGGAGTATAATAAAACACAGTTGCCAATAAACAGAAAGGAAACATTACATTAATCCAGGAGTTTACAGATTCTGCCTTTTTACCTGTTGTCATAAAAAAGCAACTATGCAGAGAAATATATAATCAAAATATTTCATGTATTATTTAATGTTATATTTTCCATATATATGGATATATTTTCTTAAATATTAAGTTGATTTTAGTATCTCTATACACATACTAATCAATATCTTTAAAAAAATCTTGCTGTCAACCTTTTCTAGTTCCCTCTATAGGAAAGACACATCTGTATTGTCTCTTCTCATAATCACCAATTCCATACTCAATCCTTACCAGTTAAACTTTTATCCTACTATGCTGATCAAGGGCGACAATAATTTCCAAGTTGCAAAATCCATTAATCACTTAGTGCCTTCACTTTACTTAGTCTGTCAGCATCTTCAATAGAATCAACATTCCCTCTCTCTTTAAGCACTGACTCTTCTGGCTTCCTGGAATTTTTCCTCTCATTCACCACATTTTCATTTTCTTTGCTTGCTTTTCATCTTCTTCCTTACCTTTAAGGTTTGGATGTCTAAGATCTTGTCCCTAGACCTTTTATTCACACACTGTCTTTATAGGTGATTTCAAGAAGCTTCATGACTTTAAAAAACCTTTGCCATCCTAATAATAATAAATGTATATTTCCAGCTCTGACCTCTTGATCTTGACCTCTTGACTCTAACATCCATTTAACATCACTATTGAATCTCTAATAGGCATCACAATAGGAATTATCCAAAATAGAACTTTGGATCTATACCCTCACCATGTTCTTATTATATTCTTTCCCATTTAGAAAAATAATACACAGCTGATTAAAATTTAAAATTCTCAGAATCTCTTTCACTTACTCCCAATATTTATCAGCAGTCTCAATGACACTTCCAGAATGTACTTGAAACTATTCACTTTCCTCTATCTTCACTGCTACCACCTTGCCCAAGGCATTATCCTCTCTTGCACTGACTGCTAAAATAACCTGCGACTAATGTCCTGCTTCCATTCTTATCTCCTTATAATCCAATTTTCACAAGTTACCAAAGCTAATTTATTAAAATATAATAAAGGAACTTCTGGATTAAGATGGTTAACCAGATACTTCAATTTTTCCTCTTTTTTTAAAACTGCATAAATTTTATCAAATAAACTATTTCAAAAATATACAAACTACAAACACAGGACAGCAGGGAAAGAGATACAGCATAAAAATTTTGGAAACCTGAAAGCAGCTTGACAGTGTATTTGAGAAGTTGCTTCCTTAACTGGCAGTGGGAAAAGCTGAGGAATAATTCAATGTAGATGGAAGATACCTCAGAAGGCCTGGGAATTGACAGCTCCAGGAAACTTAGGAACTTGGTTTTAAAAAAGATACTAGATGACAGACATGTGTGAAAGCTAAAGAAGAAGTACTTAGATTACTAAACACCTGTACTCCTCCAATCTACTGAATACCTCAATTTCACCTTAGCAGTCAGGAACTTTGTCTTTGGAGAAGGTAAAATGGAGGGACTATGGACTGGTGGACCTAACATATCATATCAAAACATGAGAAATAAAGGATAAATGCTTAAGCAATACAAAATTCTAAAACCTTCACAGTGTGGTTCTCCCACTTTGCATCTAGAATTATGTCAGTCATATTTTATCCTCTAGAAAAAAGACAGAAATACTCTTCTTTAGGAAATACAACCATTCTAGAAATGAATAATGCAAAAATAATAGAGACTATACTTCTCTAAGAAATAGCCCACCAAGATTATATTCAGAAAAGTTCAAAATCAATATATTCAACTGATGCAAGTTCAGCCTTATGTTTTTAAGTAATATTTACACCCAATGTGGGGCTCAAACTAATGACCCCAAATCAAGAGTTGCAAGCCCCACCAACTGAGCCATCCTGATGTTTGCCCTCTGATTTTTTCTTAGCTTTATATTGAGTAGATATCCTGACTAGGTAACAGCAACAAAAATTTATCTAATACCAAAGGAAAGCTGACATGGAAGATAAAGAACAATGCATATAAGTAGAACCAAAACAATGACCCAAGAAAAACTCCAGAGGAACAAAATATGCAGGAGAAACAAAACTTAAAAAAAAAAAATTCTATCACAAATATTGAGAAAAAGAGGGAAGCCTGGGTGGCTCAGTTGGTTAAATGGCCGGCTCTTGATTTCCAGTCAAGTCATGATCTCAGGGTCCTGGGATCAAGCCCTGCCTGGGGTTCTGTGCTCTGCAGGGAGTCTGCTTAAGGGCTGTCTCTCCCTCTCTCCCTCTTTGGTTGCCTGTGCTTGCATTCTCTCGAATAAATATATCTTTAAAAAAAGATATAGACAAAATTGCAGAAAGCTATGAAAGACAAAATGAGCTGTTAGAAATTAAAAATATGTTACCAAATTGAAACTCAATAGAAGAAATAAAAAATAAACTGAGAAAATTTCCCAGAATTTACAAAGATACTCCCAAAGAAATATGAAATAAAACAAAAAGATACAAAATTAGAGGAACCAATCAAACAGATCCAACTTCCAGATAAAAGTAGTCCCAAAAAGAGAAATTTAGAAAACATAGACAAAAAGAAAAAAAAGAACATAAAGAATAGTGAAGAATGTTATTATTAAAACATTTCATGGAGTATCCCAGTATTAAAAGATAGGAGATCCAGACTGTAAGCTTCCAAAAATTCCCAGCACATGGGATGAAAATAGTTACAGGAATTTGCAGTGTGAATTCTCAGAACAATGGGGATAAAGAGAATATCATACAAATATAGTATAATAGTATAGTAAAAATGATCACATCCAAAAGAACTGCTACGAAATGAAAGTATTTTTTTTTCCCAATAGTAATGCTGAAAGTTAGGTAATACTAGAGAAATGCCTCAAAAATTCTAAAAATAGAATGTATATATGTGTGTGTGTGTATATATTTTTTTCAATGAAGAATTCTATATCCAGATCGACTATCAGCCAAAATAAGGAGCGGGATAGTCTTTTCAGAGAAACACCCTTTCAGATGCCTCTGCTAATCTAATGAAGAATTTGAATTCTTCTCTAATAAAGAATTTAATGAAGAATTTGGTTTATAAAAATGAGGAAATAAACTAAGAAAGAATTTGACAGGTATGAGAAATAGGAAATCTGGCATAGAATAAAGGAAAACATAAGTCCCCCAAATCAGAATTCATAATTGAATTATTAATCAAAATGTTGATTACAAGGAGAAACATGAGAATATATTTCTTTTTAATATTTATTTATTTTAGAGAGAAAGAGCATGACAGAAAGGGAGTATCTCAAGCACACTCCCCAATGAGCCACCCAGAGACCTTGGCAGTTTATGGCAAGAGCTTAACACAAGCTGTAAATGCTGTTTATTTGTTATGGTTTTACTTTTCTCACATAATGCACCTGATTAAATGCCACTATTTAATAATTATTCGTGTAATAAAAGTAACTTTTCTTATTTGTAGTCCATATCCATCAAGTTTCCAATTGCTACTACTATTCAAATTCAACAGTTTTAATTAAAATTATGTCATCCTTACAGTTGTGGCTAGGTATTTTGCTACCTTGTCATGTATGCATCCTTAGTGAGACTTTTAATATGCACATATACAAATATTATGTTGTTATGATTTAATAGAAATGACATATATAAATGGGTAGATCATTTTGTGACTAATGGAAAACCTTAGTAAACATACAATTCAACTGGACAGAGTTAAGAGAAATAAAAGAAGTATTAGCCATGAATATTCATTGTTCCAAGGCCATTGGTCAATAAATTTTTATTACAGGCCATGTGATAATTGGAGACTGTTTTAAAAAACTCATTCTGCTTTGTATCTGTGCTGCACTAATGAAATTCTGTATTTAAATTTTTAAGCACAGCATCCAGGACATTTTAAGCAACAGATAAATGTTATCTTTGCTTTCAAGAGGCCCCACAACATTGTAAGTCATTTCACTTTTAGAAATCATTTTAAAAGTTCCCACCCAGTTCATCTAAAAACTCAAACAATGAAGAAAGTCTACAAATCCTTTTCTAACAGGAAACCTCTTTATGTATTAGAAGACAATAATCTTCTTCCTTAAATTATCATTTCTCTTATTCTAGCATTCATGTCCTTCTGTTTTAAAGCTAGATATCATAAAGTGTGCTTCCCACTTTTTAGGTCCTAATTTTGTAGATGTTTTCCTCTGAAGGTACACTAATTTGAAAATTTGTTTCCATTACCTGAAATACAACTTACAGAAGTAGGACAAACAAATGAACTAAGCATATGAAGATGCTCATTAATCTTAAATCTGAAAGTAAGAGGGCAAGAGTTTAGAAATAATCTTACACTTTGGAAATAGCTTAGCATCTTATGTTGTATTGGAATATACTAAGTGGTAGAATACTCCCCACCACTAAAATCATTATGAAGTCTCTGTAATAACATAAAAAAGTGCTTAAATATTTTACATGAAAAAGAAGAGTATGAGATAAAAATCTATTCTATGATTCTACCATCTTTATATTTATTAGATCATGCAACTTCATTATAATAGAATGTGTATAAATAATCTGTCAAAATCCTTTCCAGTACCAAGTCAAAAGCTACATTAATTTTCAAAGACTTTCTGAATCTTGCAATTAAATGACAGAAGTAAAAGTGCTTTTAAATGTTACATAATTACTAAAAAATTTTTTTTTGCTAGATATGTCTATCATTTATCCACATATTTTAATTCTTATGTTATGTATGAGACAACTGTCATAGCAGCATAGAGGCTTCTGAGAAACCAAAACAATTACTTCATCTCTTGATCTCAAAGGTAGAATTACACAAAATTATCTTTGATGTAAACACTGAATATTTTAAAAAACTATGTTTCTTAGGAAAAAATTCTGCCAATAATGGAAAAAGAAAATTTAGCAATTAAGATACAGATCTTATAAAGATATCTAGAAGTATGCCAACTTATTTTGCTAAATAGAATAGAAAACAAAACAATATATTTTTGGTTTAACAAATATTTATTAAATGCTTCCTGCATTCCATGTCCCCTAAACAACACTTTGCTATGCTTGGGGATCATTCATTGTTTGATGAATGTAAAAATGTAAATCAATTTACCTGCATTAAGGTAATTTAAAATAGTATTTGGGGGCTTAAAGTAAATGAAATGACACTTTAATGAGAGTTCCAAACTTTTGATTTTTCTAGTTACATACTCTTTAGCAAGAAGTTAGATTTATTTTGTTAAAATAAACCCTCCAAATCAGGATTGGCTTTAAGAAAAAGAGAAGGCATAAGAAATTGTTTTTGAAGAGTCTCTTATTTTCCTTTCTCTGATAGGAATCCATTTGCTACTTGCAGAGAACCATAATTACCTCTCTTGTAAAAGAAAGATCTAGGACGGAGACTGCAAAGTGATTAGGGACTCAGCATTTTACTTACAGTCCATTCTTCTTCTTCTTCTTCTTCTTCTTCTTCTTCTTCTTCTTCTTCTTTTTTTAAGTTTTACTTATTTATTTGACAAGGAGAGAGAGATCACAAGTTGGCAGGGGTGGGTGGGGAGCAGAACAGAGAGCCCATTGTGGGGCTCGATCCTAGGACCGTGAGATCATGACCTGAGCTGAAGGCAGAGGCTTAACCCAATGACCACCCAGGCACCCCACAGCCCATTTCATTCTTAGCATTTGGCTTTAATACTCAAGGCCACATGTTCCCTAAGAAATTAATAAAAACACTAGCCATGACCTCCACATTCCAAGCAAATTCTAAGGGGGGTAAGGACAACAACAAAAAAATAAAAAATAAAAAAAAAATAGAAATGCATACCTCTCCCAGCTAAATCAGATTATTTGAAACAACATTCTCTCAAATCTCATACTCTTCTGCTTACCTCTCATTAGTGTGAAGTTAGTCTCAGGACCACAGCCAGACCCAAGCAGGCAAATGCAATCTTTTAGCTGAACTCGTGCTTCTTCTACTAAAGACGAAGGGGAAATGGAGGCTGGGTATGTAGCAAGCAGTTTCTGACATATGCCCTTTGCTTATTATCCCTCTCTTCCCAGAAACTTCAGATTGCTTTCTAACATCCTTGTTCAAAGCCCTATTCTCATATTCCCTCAACAGTGATACAAAGTTTAGACCTGTCTGTTCATTTTCCTACTGTTAAAAGCACTGGCCATGATCAAAAAGAGATAATTACAGATTTGAGAAATTACATAAGAAACTATTCACCTGAGTCGTTTTCAAAACTTCTATCTTAATTCTCTTTCAGATGAAACAGAACAGTGGAAAAAATGAATGTTTTTAGCAGAACCATGAAGACAGCAGTGCTTGTCTCTCACGTCTATAAAAGCTTTGGATTTTAAAGTAATTATAACTCTTTTCTCCTGCCATTCATCAAATGATTCTAGTGAAAAGCAGTAGTGGAGATCTATATTCAAATACTAACGTGATGTCCTCTTATCTGTTTTTATCCTACTTCACTCCAAGAGGACTTGAAGTGGATGTCTGTTTTTCCAGGTTGTGCATACCTGGGTTAATGGTTTAATTTTTTCTGAGCTATAGTCCTCATCTGTACCATGATGGTGATTAACATGCATTCCAGTAGTTACGGGGTTGAGAAAGTGGTTACAGGGATAAAAATGAGCCAGGCCTATAGACAAGATCAGCAAATATTACTTTTCTTAAACCCAACTGAAACAATACAAATTTTCAAAGCAATTTACAACATTTTTGGTGAAATATACTTTAAAAAAATTTTTTATTACATTTAATTAGCCAACATATAGTACATCATGAGATTTTGATGTAGTTTTCAATGATTCATTGGAAGGAGCTGAGATGTCCTTCAACAGATGAAAGGATAAAGAAGACGTGGTTCATATATACAATGGTATATTACTCAGCCATCAGAAAGGATGAACACCTACCATTTGCATGGACATGGATGGAACTGGAGGGGATTATGCTGAGTGAAATAAGTCAAGCAGAGAAAGGTTTCACTCATAGGTGAAATATACTTTTTAAAACTATTATTTTTGCCACACTGATTAAAATTTAACTTTTAACCTGTCTCTGGATAAGATAGGCTGTGCCCTTATAAGAGCAACAGAAATATAAACAAACAACTGGAAATACATTTAAAATTCAAATGTCTGCCCATTGTTACATAAATCCCACAGCTGCTTCAGACCTTTGAATGTACTTATTATTGTGTACTTGTTTGTCTGCAATGTAAAAGGGCAGCTTGGTTATGACCCAGTGAGATGACTTGGGAAAGCATCTCATTTGAATGTTTAAGGTGCTGAAAAGTGCTTATTTCATTTGAATTTGTCCCAGAATTTAAAACTGAGTATCTTGTTTTGATGTCATAACCTAAATGACTTCCAAATACCATAAAATATATACAATACAAAACTATATAAAGGAGTTGAAATACTACAATTTGGGCATATTACAATTACTGAAAAAGTAAGATGATTGTGGAGACAATAAGATAATTTAAATAACTATTCCACATTCACTCTCCTATCTTCTAGGAGCTTTAACTTTGCAGTATTTTTATAGCTACTATTGAGAGTCTCATTTATTTAATGTATGAGCTTCCACAATTACCAGGCATGCTTACTGAACTCTGAAAAGAGCACTGTGTTTTGCAAACTCTTCGATACTAGCACTCAGAGAACTCCTTTGACAATATCCCCTAACACCCATAAGTAATATTCAGACCTACAGTTATATAATTCAAGAACTGTCTTCCCAAGGCCCTGAATGCTATGTCTCAGTAAATCTGAAGAGAACATAAAATA
>ML103534.1:0-22268 GCA_003697995.1 Taxidea taxus jeffersonii
TTTTTTTTTTTTTTTTTTTGTCAAAGAGAGGGAGAGAGAGCAAACGAACACAGGCAGACAGAGAGGCAGGCAGAGGGAGAAGCAGACTCCCTGCCGAGCAAGGAGCCCGATGTGGGACTCGATCCCAGGACGCTGGGATCATGACCTGAGCCGAAGGCAGCTGCTTAACCAACTGAGCCACCCAGGCGTCCCGGGGCTGATTCTTAAAGTTGATCTTAATCAACTTTAAGACAAGGACAAATAGGACAAATATTTCTCAGTTTGCGCTTGGAGGCAAATCCATATTTATTTTTGATACAGCTTCCTACTATTTCAGCTTGTAAACATTTTTGGCAGATTTATAGAGGTCTCCCAGGCATCAAAAGTGCCACATACAGGATGGATTTTAAAAGACATAGCCTGTAACAAATATGGAACCAAGGCATTCTTGCCTTTGTCTTATGACAGATTGTCTCATGGAATCCTTACACATGGATTGAATTGCTTTCAAATATGCCAGTCAACAATAATAAGAAACAGAAATGCTGTGGCAATGGCTGGGCATCTAGTTACCCAGTGTCTGAGCTGAGAATTAAAAAACGGTGGAGCTGTTGACCCCTGAGTTCTGTGTGTCTGTGTGCACACGTGCGCATGCGCACCCAACTAAGTAGAACTTAAGCCGTTCAAAGTTCCTTATCTTTGTCTTTTATTCATCAATTTCTTGAGTGTTTACTATTTGTCCATCACTGGTGATAAGTTGTCAGTAGGAGAAAGAGATATTGAATAAATAATGGCACCAACACATAGAGAATGATGAACTATTATAATGCTAAGAAGGACAACAAAGTGTCTGATGAGAAACTTAAACAGAGTTACTCATTTAGATTATGGAATCAACAAAAGATCTCTCTGAGGAAGTAGGACATTTGTCCCTGAGGCACCAGGAAGAGGTAGTTGGGAAAAGATTTCGATGGAGGAATAAACTAAAGCCTGAGGTAGAGAAGAGCTAGGGAGAATTCAAAAACAAACAAGCAAATGGAACTAGTTGTGTCAAGCACCTAGAGAAGAGCTTGGGGAATAAGGCTGGAAGGCTTGTAGGCTTTGAAGACTTTGATAAGGATTTTAATGTAATTATATTATTATGTTTTATTATTTTATGTCATACAGATTAGGGATATAATGCAATCAGATTTGTGTTTTTAAAATCTCCCTATGGTTGTTCTATAAAGAGTCCCTCAGAAGTGAGCAAGTGTGGATTTAGGGAGATTTGTTTACATTTGATGTAACGGTGAACATAAGGATGATGGTGGCTTCACTTAGATGACAACAAAGGAGCCAGGGAGAAGTGGACAGATCTTTGCCATATTTTGAAAGCAGAACAACGAGGACAATGTTTTAACACCTCTGGAATGTTTTTTAAAGATACTAGTTACTTTGTTTTCACTACTTCAGTAGACTCTATAAAGAGGGAGAAGTATTTTTCCATTTCCCCCTCAAGGAAAAAGTTTTTTATTTATGAAAGCTAGGCAAACTGAGATACCCTGAAGGATTTTCCAAGACCGGGAGGAGTTCCACAAGTTGGAGGAAGCAATGTGGGTGAGAAAGAGAGTGGGATTTTTTGAGACTTGTAGATGTGTGGAGTTGGGTGGTCTTATTAAATGTGTATTTACTTTCAAATAAATATGGTGGAGGCCTAGTTCTGCTCCCATGTGGCTCATGGAGAATGGATAGATCTTTGATGGAAGCCATTGCGGAGGCTAATACGGAGGGCCTTAATGAAAGGTCTCCAGCTCCAGCCTTCCACAGAGAGAAGAGAGGTAATGATGTTCATATGGACAAGGGCTTGCACAGTATGCACTTTGGTGATGAGCTAAAATTTGTAGTTGGGACACCATCCTCTTCTCATCCATTTCTACTCTCATGTCATCTTTGTAAGAGAAAGGAGCTCCTTAAACATGGTGAGACGCAATTTCCTATGACTGGATGGAGGAGACCTAAGTGTAGTTATCTGCTTTAAAATAAATTAGTAAATGGAAGTTTATCTGAGGATAGAGATAGTCTTATCTATATACCTGACACTTAAGGCACCTTCCACAAAAACCAGCCATCAGCCGTTACTGTTAATGATAATACTGGTGGACAGCAGGCAGTTTATAGAATAGTATTGACAAATCAACTTTGAGAAAATGTTACTGAAAAGAGGGCTGTGGCTAAAATAAAAATGGAACAGCTGGAGAGCATGTGGTTCTCTTCACATTTGAGAGCCATCAAAAGCAATGGTAAGAGAGGCCTTCCATATGGTTCTATTCCTCAGTCAAGCGTTACACAGCCCCTCCTTCGCATCCCATTTTCCAACACCAGACCAGAACAGGCAAGCCTTCAGCAAAAACAACAATGGTAAAGGTTGACCAAATGGCTTGCCATTCGTGGATCAGGGTCAGAGGTCCCAGTTGCATGCCATATACCATGGCCCACGTGGATCCAGTTCAACCACTTTCTCTTTATAGAATAATTTAAGATGCAGTGAAATAGGGACTCATACATTTTGGTGGCAATATACATTGTTTAATTTTTCCTGAGGGAAGATCTGGTGATATCAGTAAATAGCTTTAAAATATGCATTTCTTCTGTTCTCCTCTTTGGGAGTGAATCAATCATAATCTTGGTTAACTGCACACACATAGTCTTATTTTGTTGATTTATTTACTTGCTAGCTTAGTCATTTGTGATAAACCCCTAGAATATATCACTCAGAACAAATGCTTAGATCTTGATGATGACTGACATCTAACTGTAAGTTCTCTGCATTTCTTCCTTCTTCTTCCCTCCTGAGGTAAGCTGAATCTCATACTCATCACCCCATGCCTTCGCTTTTGTATAGATTTTTTGTAACATTTGTATTTCTAAAATTTATTTTTGTTATATACACACACACATATTGTAGGTATGTGTATTTAGTTTTTACGAGTAATTTTTTTCATTTAATAATATATTGCTAAGATAGCCATAGTGTTGCATGTTACTTTGATTCACTCATTTTGGCAGCTGCATAATTTTACTTTTTCTATAGCCCAGCTCATTCATGCCCTCTCCTTTTGATGGGCATCTGGGCTTTGTTCAGACTTTGCTGGCTTAATCCAAACATCCCAACAGAAAACAGCCAGAAGGTATAGACAGACATGCCCAAGAATAGGAAATACATACAGTTAATAAAACTATTAAATGATATTTAACATTAACAGAAATCAGGAAATAAAAACTGTGATTGTAATAAATTAATATTTGATTGATAATCATGAAAAAGTCTCACAGTACCAGGTATCAGTGAGGCTGTAGGGCCACACCAGCTTTGGAAACCAGTTTTGTATGATCTCCAGAAGGAGAGCGTTCATCTACCCTAGGATGACTACACATTGCCTAATTCAAGACACCTTTGAGATAAAAAGGGATATATATAGGGTGAATCCCTGGGTCAACAGGAATTAACTGGGACTGACCTGAGGAAACAGAGACATAGGGTCATTTAGCTAAAATCTAGAAAGTCCACTCCCGCTGCCTCTGCTCAGCAGGAGTCGGATATAGAAATGCTCAGAACAGACTTTTTTACAAGAGCCTTTCGCTCAGCAAATGCGATATCTAGGAATTTCTTGTAAACAAATGACACTGACTAAGAACAAACATTTATTTCTAGTGTTATTCATCAAGGTATTTCTATAATATCGGAAATCTGAAAACTATTCCAATAGTGACAACCCAGTCTTGGTTCAATGATTGTGGTATCTTCATAACATGGATTATTAGGCAGTCAGTTAACACTGTACATAATATAGTTATTAAATATATATATTTATTATATATAAAATATATATAGTTATTAAAATATGTTAAATATGTTAAAGGCATATATGAAATTTATGAAAATGTTCATAATATATTCAGGGAAAAGCAGATCATATATCAGTATGCTCAACTTAAGGGACTTTAAGTGACACCATTTAAAAATGAATATGTAGGGGCACCTGGGTGGAAGTGTCTGCCTTCGGCTCGGGTCATGATCCCGGGGTCCTGGGATTGAGCCCCGTGTCGGGCTCCTTGCACGGCGGGGAGCCTGCTTCTCCCTCTACTGCTCCCGCTGATTGTGCTCGCCCTCTCTCTCTGTCAAATAAATAAATACAATCCTTAAAAAAAAAAAAAAAAGAATATGTAGATTAAAAAGAGACTAAGAGGATGCGTTTTACAGTTTTAATAGTAGGTATTGCTGGATTTTTTGAAAACATTTAATTTTTAATTTTCTTCTCTATATTATTATGCTTCCCTGTAATAATCATGCATTAAAAAAAAAACCTGTAAAAAGAAGCAAACGAAATGGAAAATAAATCTTATCATACTAGAGCACCTTTGGGCCTAGAAGCTATCCAGAGTGTCCTAGGTAGGCAGCCTTCCTAACACTACGCCACACAAAAGTTTGTACCGCATCCATGAAAGGTTTTCTTGGTCAAAACCCTGCCTAGGTGGCCACAGACAGAAGTTAGTTAGCTCACTGTCATTGTCTGGTTCCTAACCGAAATCCCTTATCAGCCTATTGAAACAGACCACTAATTATGTAAATTAGAAACTTCTAGAAGGTAAATAAGAAACTTTTCCAGGACTTTGGACCTTGGTTCCTTCTTATGAGAGGGACATTTACCTGGACAATTCCTCTGCTTTAGAGGTTAGAACCGAGGCACTTAAAGCCTGCCTGGGGGCAAAGGGCAGCAGAGCGAGTCCCCATAGTGCTATGATAAGTGGGAGCCTCACTCTTGGCCATTCTGTAAGTGGAGAATGGCTACTTTTCTGACAAGGGAGGCTGAATATTCAGGACCATGCTGTGAACTCTTCCGAGTTATGAAAATTCAGGGTCTAGCCTATTTCTGAGTAGAAACAAACATTAAGAAGTTAGGCTTCCACTTCCTGGTAGCTGACTGAGCTGAAACACCTCTGAGGTGATGGCGAGATCAATTTATCTATAATATTAGTCACCAAAGTATTTTTATAATATTGAAAATCCGGAAAGTAGATTTTGTTTGAAGCTTGCTGCTCCCCTATCCCTCCACCCCAGGTAAGCTCCTCAAGCTCATAAGACACTGTAGCAGCTATGGCAGTGATGGAATGCCATTCCAAAGTTCTGAGGTGAGTTTTGGCTGGATAGACGCTGGCTGGCCAGATCATGGACTTCATAGTATAGAGGTGGTGAGGATCAAAAACAGGTAATTGTTTCCAAGATTTCTTAGGAACTCGATCTTGCATTGTCCAGTTGGCTAAAAATAAGAGTCAAACAAAAATGTTCAAAGCGCATGGCCCCCCAGTGATGGGAGTTTGGCTGATTCTGGCAGTTAGTAGTCATTGCCACTGTATTAACTGCTGTTTATTAATCCATTCCCTATTGGGGGCAGGCACTGTATGAACTAAGTGCATAATACACATTATCTCATGTAATTCTTAATAACCCTACAAGGTAGGCTATCACCGTTGACATTTACAGAGGAGAAAACTGTTATCTTCTGAAGGTTCAGTGACTTTCCCAAGTCCACAAGCTAGTAAAGGAATTTGAACTCAGGACCACCTGAACCCAAAGTTGTACTCTCGTTCACTACGTGTATATGGGAGAGCAATTCGTTCTCTCTCCTTTTTAGTGGAAAATGTATTTATAAGTACCTACAGCAAAACTATTTTGTTCTTGTAGTCTCTAAAATCACTGAGACAGGGAGATATATGCTAATTGCATAAGCAAATATGAATGGGGGTTCTTTAATTGTTAGTTGACCAAATGACTACCTGGTTTCATAGGAAGTATATTATTACACCTTCTAAGAAAGAGGGCTAATAAAGAGTCCTATCGAAGACAACAATCTTTTCTTCAAAGGAAATCCTAATCTGATGCCAGGAGCCTGATAAAGCCTTGAGCTATAGGCGTAATTTGTTGTCTAGCAGTACTTTTCTTGGTTGTGAGGAACACTGCTTTGTTCTAAAGCCTACAGTGAGAACTAGAGAGAATAAGCTAGTTTGTAAAAGGGTCACAAAGGGATTTGAAGTGTGAACTTTGGTGTTCCTTTCTTAGCCATTTGACTCCAAGGGACAGAACCTAAGGGAGCTCTTATAATGACACTTCTGTGCCCACAATCTTGCAATGCATTCCCCAACAAAGGAAGGAGAAGTAGTCAGTCCTTCTGACTATGTGTATCTACTATGTGTCTGCTGGGTGCTTTCTCATATGTTATCCTTTAATATTTCAACCATCCTTTTACATGGTAGGTCTATCCATTTCAATGTTGTAGCCCCACCTCAGTTTCTTTTAAGAGAGAAAAAAATAAAAGGTAGATCGATCAGAGAAATAAGAGTCAAAGAATTGTTAGAGGGGCATTTTCATTTAGGGACTGTCAAATTAATGTCATTTGAAATAAAATTGACATAGCTTTGTCTTTCAGTCCTTTTTTACCTGTAGAGGCCAAAGGTCTTGACATTAAATAGCAGGACTGATGTCCACGAGTTGCAGGTTCTACTTCTGACCTGGACGGAGTCTATCACTATGTCAGGCCTAGCTCTCTGCCAGAGAAGGGTAGCCATATAGATCTACTCCCATAGCATTCATAAGACACAAAAGGACACCTCTCCCAATTACCACTTTGAAGGTAAAAAGAAAAAAGGGTAATGATCCTCTCCACTTGCTAGTTCTTTTGTCTGAGTGCCTTTCTCTTGTACTTTAACTGCATTTAAGGCTGAAATGTCCTACCAACTCTCTTCCTGGAAACTGGTGACCTGCTTAGTTCAGAATGCATGAGATGATCCTGTTGGTTAAAATGAGGAACTATTTGTGACCAGAAGCCTTGGCCCATTTGCTATTCATGCTCCCATTCCAGTCTTTGCTAGATTACAGAATTCCTTGCTATCTATTTTTAATATATTTATTGACTAATTTACTGCTTTATTCTCAAAGGTTTATTTTGGGGGCCTACAAAGTCTGTGTTTGTTTAAAAGCTGTAGAAAAAGTATTTGGTGTATCTTCAACTTGATGTTTTATTTTAGAGAAATATGCAATAGGGCTGGATCCAGCCGAGAATAGCCTGCGTGGGCTGCCAGTGGCTCTACCCTGGGGTGGTCCTTTCTTTTTGGCTGTGGCTGTGGAATGCTTCTCCTTTCTCCCAAGGGGTGGGGGGGGGGGCTGTGTCTTCTCTGAGGCAAGATGGACCAGAGGGGAAATGGCAGGGTCAAAAGCAGAGCCCAGAAACAAGGGAGAGAAGTCCAGAGTCAGAATGCTACCAGCCATGACTTTGGAAATCTATAGGAGCAAACCGAGCACTACAGTTCCAGCTTAAATGTACTCCAGTCTGTGGCTGGTCCTGGGCCATAGTCACATACCATGCAGAGTCGGGAGGAGAGTCTGTGGATGACACTGTGCAGAGAGAGCCCTCACTTCTAGCCTTGAAACCCAAGTGCGAAAAACTTACCCAAAGAGTAAGAAGAAACTTTCACTTAAAAAGACCATTTGATTTGCAATGAACTGTTCTCGAAAGAAATTTTGATAGCATAGCCTGCTATAGAGAATACAACAAATCCCCCTAAACAATGAATTACTGAACTGTTTAGATAAAGAACACATCCCCTTGAGTAACTTGAAATCGTGAGGATAAGAATTATAAGCTGGAGTTTCTCAGGTATCATAAGGAGTACTAGACACCATAAATACCAAGAAAAAAGGAGAACTGGGATATTACTGAGGAATGGGAGGAGCAGCTGTAATCTTAAGTATGATACCCTGATGAATGGTGTCTGGTGTTCGCCATGCTGATTTACATCAGGTCACTGGTTCTACCTATCGTGGATATTATCTTCCCACACAATACATCAAAGGGTCATTGTTCTATTCATATCTTTTCCTCTGGCCCCAGGCGAACTCTTTGCTTTCAAGATTTTATTTATTTTTTTGAGAGAGAGAGAGTAAGAGCAGGAGAGGGGCAGAAGCAGGTCCCCTGCTGAGCAGAGAGCCCAACATGGGGCTCAATCCTAGGACCCCAGGATCATGACCTGAGCCGAAATCAGATGCTTAGGTCACTGAGCCACCCAGATGCCTAGGTCCTGAGCCACCCAGGCATCCCTCAGGAGAACTCTTAATGGTATTTACTTCTAATCTTTTCTTTATTCCACTTCTGAGAGGACTCCTTATGAAGACCCTTAGTGGATACAGAAGCCTGGCTTCTTTTGAGAAGTTCTTTGGGATGGGAAAGGATTTGTCAAGTATCAGCTAACTACCTTCTAGGACAGTGGTTCTTAAAGTTTGATTCTTTACTACTAGCAGCGGCATCACCTGGGAACTTGCTAGAAATACAAATTCTTACATACCACTCCATACCTATATGAATCAGAAACTCTGGGGGTATAAATCAGCATCCCATGTTTCAGCAAGCCCTCCAGAATTCTGTCAGCTCATGAATTTTCTTTTCCTCTGTTCTTGATCAGAAGGAACTGCCAGGTTATTTCTATTGAAACAAAAGCTCAGCTTCCCTAATGTGGGAGTCTGAGAGCTTTGTGCTATACAATGTATAATGTTAGAATCCTGCCCCAAATGTTTACAGCCTTTAAGAGGCAGATATTCTAACTATCTCTGCAAAACCCAGCTTTAGACCACATGAACCACTTCCTAGCCATCACTCGAATCAGTGCGCTTCGCCATTACTGTTGCATGCTAACATATGGTCACTTGTCAAGGTGATCCTTTCATAAAACAAAATGTGTCTTTAGTGAGCAGGTACCTAAAGCACAGAAAGGATATCACATTGACTTTTATTTACACCATACATCTAAGAAAGCTTAGATGAGACAGCACCATGGAAAATGCCCACAGAAGGTAATTGTCAGAAGGGATTTATGGAGATTATTTGTGGTTTGGTTGGAGACTCCAGAGGCATCTCTATCTTAAATGGGCAGTTGTAACTGAGTCTCTGACTTGAGCCTTGGGGGCATTGCTCAGCATTTGTCGTTACACAACTACTGGTTAGCTCTGGGGAAGTAGGTTTGTTAGCTAGTCTTCCTTCTGATTTAGAAGTGTGCACAAGATGTAAAGCTGGAAGAATCTTTAGATATCATCCAGACCTATCGTTTAGAGACTTGGATAAAAGATGCATTTCTCTGGACCTATAGCAGTTAGACACCCAACACAATTATCACACTGTATTGTAATTGTTAGTCTACTGGACTTGTCATCACTATTAACCTGTGCTATCTTTGAGAGTACAGACTTCATTTTAGTCATCTTTAAATCTCTGGTACCTAATATAGTGCCTGGTACAAAACAGGTTCTTAATTCTTGTTTTACGAATAATGAATGTATGAACCTTGGGTTTAACCTCTGGATTGGCTTCCAGAGACTCTTAATCAGATAAGGTATTGAAATGACCAGGGTTTGTTAGATCAGGCATATAGGTTTCTATTTAGAAACCTGATTATATAGTTTCTGTCACCTATTTATTAAACTAGTATCTTAGGCTTTGAAAGGACCCTTAGATCATCTAATAATAATAATATTTTATTATTTCACTTCTCTCAGTTTTAGAATAACAAACTGTAGCCCAAGAAAGATAAGCGATGTGTCTAAGTTCTACTGGTTTTTGCACCACACCCTAAGTTAGTGTTTGTGCCCTTTAACTCTTTAAGTCATTCTTAGTTTAAGCCATTTTAAGAAATCAGACTCATGTTTTCAAGGGAACAAGGGTTATTTATTAGGCCATTTTCCTCTGGCAGTTAAACATATTCCAGAATTGTAAAATCTTAGATTTTTCACTGCAGCTTCTTACTATGTTTTAGGTCAGTTAAAAAAACTCTAGGTCTTTTTTTTCTTGAGGAGATAAGAAAAGAGTCCTATTATATTCAATATTTGTAAACAAATTCTAGGTGGATTAAAAAGTGTGTGTAAAAAATAATAAAAATACGGGACACCTGGGTGGCTCAGTTGGTTAAGCCTTCCGCTCAGGTCATGATCCCAGCGTCCTGGGATCGAGTCCCACATTGGGCTCCTTGCTCGGCAGGGAGCCTGCTTCTCCCTCTGCCTCTGCCTGCCACTCTGTCTGCCTGTGCTCACTCTCTCTCTCTCTAACAAATAAATAAAAATAAAAAATCTTTAAAAAAATAATAAAAATACTAGAGGAAAATATTCCATTTTATTTGGAGATTTGAGGACATATTCTAAGCATGACTTCCAAAGACATAAGTCACATAGGAGACACTGCTATATTTATTTTTATCTAAAATTTGAAACTTCAGTATGGCAAAAAATTATAAATAATATTTAAAAAACTAGAAAACTGAAAAATGTGTTCGCAAAATATATGATAAGTGTTAGTAGAATTAATATCTCAAGAACCCCTGTGAGTCAGCTAAAATAGACACAAAAGAAAGGCCATGAACAATTGCATGACAAAGAAATGAAATGGTCTTCAAACATGTGATGAAATGATCAAACAAACTAGCTCCTAAATGTGCTGGCTTAATTAGACTGGTGAATGTGAAAATAGCCAATATTCTGTGTGGAAAAGTATCTGACAAAACAGAATTTCTTGTACACCGCTGTGACTGTATATTTATAGTATTTATTTTAGCATAATTTATAAATATATGATAAAGCCCAATAAGGCAATAACCTTTTTTCCCATAATACCACTTTTCTAAATTTATCCCAAGTAAATATTAAAGAAATGAACAGAGTGTCATCATAACATTAATTATAATATAATAGGGGGGAAAAGTTCTAAAAATAGGGGATTGTGCCACTGATGAATGCAGTGTCCAAATGGTGAACTATTATTATCCTACAGTTGAAAAACTGATATTATAGAAATATGTTTACTTTATAGTATAATAAAGTGAATCAGGACATGACAATGTAGAGTAGTACCATTATACTTCTTATCTGTGTTCAGAAATATTAGTTTTATCAGTCAAAATAGGTTAGGTTTTGCTGCAGTAACAAAGACTTCCCAAATCTCAGTTGCTTATTACAACAAGAGATTAGTTCTTGAGTATGTTATTCCCCAATGCATGCTGTGCGGGAGGGCGCTTACTCATCACACACAAAAACACAGACAGATGGAGCCTCCAGAAGCTTCCATTTCCACCACAGGAATAAAGGATGGGACAACTTGCACGTGCTGCATGGCATTTCTGCTATTTTGTTGTTAAAGGAAAATCATAAGGCCATGTCTCATGTCAAAGGCAGTAAGGAAATGCAATCTTACCACGCACTTGGAAAGACAACTGTAATTTTGGAGGACAGTTCTAATAACTACCATGCTGACAGCTTTTTCTTCTGTTTACTTATTTGTATTTTCTGTCTGTTCTAAAGCAATATATAGATTACTTGGTTAATAAAAATTACTGTTCAGACATGTGTGCTTAATCATAAGTTTGTGGAATGTTGGTGACTATATTTATTGCCTGTTAAAATATTTCTCAAGCTTGATCTTGATTCCATTAACCAACGTATTTTTCCTCCCAGTTTCGTGCTTTTGGCAGTACTGAAAAAAATGTCATCTAAATCATTGTCAACATGATATGATGAGCACTATGACATGTTAGAGAGACTACTCCTTCCAAAGGACATGGATACACTAAACAAGCCTCTTTAATATGTTTGTTTATTCAACTCCCAATCCACCCCATTGTGTTTCTGTGTAGTCCTCAGTTTACTATCTGGTTCTTAAAATTATATAATAACAAAGATTTTCAAGAGCTTTACTGAAATAAAAATTGAATTCCTCTTTGGTATTCATCTGACACAGTGTTTTAAGTTTGAAAAAGTTTGATTTTAATCTTTGGAACAGAGGTAAGGTATTCTGACCCAACTGTCCACAAATTGCTCTTTAATGCTCCATTCTAGAATCTTGCTAAGGACAAATAGCTTGTCAGTCTCTAAATCAGAAGGACACTTGTCTGTCTCTGGAGTGCAGGTACATTCATAGTTATGCATGTTTTTCTCCCTGGGTGTTCTTGGATTGATCTGCAAGTTTGTTCTGAATGATCTCTACTTGGAGACTTGGATGCAATTAAAGGAAATGCTTTTTTCTTATCTCCTAACCCTTGCTTATGCTTCAGTTCCTTCCTAGCAATGCTTGTTCTATTCTTTCTCATTAAAGAAGTTGTCACTAAGAAGAGTAGATGTAAATTCCAAAGCAAAGTGGCCATTTTGGATATGATTACTGTTGAGGCTACTCATCTGAGAGAGAAGTATTTTATGTGAGGGTAG
This sequence comes from Taxidea taxus jeffersonii, assembly GCA_003697995.1. Classification (NCBI taxonomy): domain Eukaryota; kingdom Metazoa; phylum Chordata; class Mammalia; order Carnivora; family Mustelidae; genus Taxidea; species Taxidea taxus. Next base: position 12,251 of record ML103534.1, read on the forward strand.
TCAAGAGTTGACTCCTCTGTGACTACCCAATGGCACATATTCATTGGAGGACTACAGAAACCTCCTTCTTTTCAGTAAGGGTTTTCCCATGACCCTGAAGCTGAAGCCACAGACAGACCTCAGAACTCCTGCAAGCACAGTTTCTAGAAATAAATATGTGAAGCAAGATTCTCAGAATGCTGAAGCCCAGAGAGCTTTTGAATTTTAGAAAGTGTGTCCTGGGTGAGAGGAGAAGAAAGAGAGAGATAAAACTAAGAAGAAAAACAAAACCCAAAACTGGAAGTAAGATTATATGTGACATAAGGTTAGTATGTAAAGACTAATTCAAACTATTCAAATAATATGGAGATACATATACAGATAAACCTTAAAAAGAAGGTGGTATGTATAGAAACATTTCAAAATTTCTCTTCTTTCTGAATAGGCTGAGAAAAAAAACAGATTTCTATATACCGCCTTGTATGTGATAAGCACCTGTTCAAAATGATATGGAAAGTAGAGAAGGTCTTTGCCCTCACGGAGTTTACCATTGATCAGAGGGACAGGAAATTATTATGCAAGAAACAGAAGTGTGATGAGTAGTCTGCAGGATCTTGGCACTACAGAAGCTCTGGCAGGAGTTCATCTAGTTTAAAGGAGTGTAGCCAGGGCCAAGGGGGGCTGTCTGGCAAAAATGATGTTTATACTGAAACCAAAAAGATAAGCAAGGATTAGGCATGGTAAAGGGGAGGGTGGAGAGCTTTCCAGGTTGAGGAATAAGTTAAAAGATTAACTACAAAAAGTTGAATTTGAGCTCTTGAACTTTAAGAGTGGTCAACATTTCTGAAGGTCAGGAAGACACAGAGCACCTCTCTTTCTTTCCACTCACACTTTGCATCTTACAGCTGGGAAATGTGAGCTAAGAAACCAGATCAAGTTTTGATATAGTTGCCAGGAACCCCATGTCCTTTCTGAGACTGACCATTTAACTTGGAATAGGTTCTCTATTTCTCTGAGATCATTTTTAGTAGGAATCTGGACATTTGCAATCTAGTGCAAGGGCAGTCATTGCCTATCTCCACATTCTATTATTATTGTCATTTGGATGCTAATAACTGACTTCCAGCTCTATAATTTGTTTCTCTTCTTCAACTCTCACCCTATCTTGGCCCTGGCCTTGGATCCTGTCCCATTCCTGAGATACTAAACAAGTAAACAGAATTTTTTCCTGAGAAAGATAGAACTAAGTCATTGTTTGTTTGATAAATTCAGAATAGGCAGGTTGCATCATGACCCTTTGACTGGGGTAATTTGGTTCTAGAAGCAATACTGCCTCTGTCTACAGCTGCCACTTCATACTTGAAATACAGAAGACTGTATTTCATCTGCACCAAGATGAAGACCAAGAAAAACAAAGTTTTCTGGATTCTTTCCTAGATTAAAAAAAACAACAACAACAATTCCCAAAACTTCTTTGCTTAAGAATTTGAGATTTGAGAGTGTGGGGAGAAAGGAATGCCACTGCATAGCAGAAGGCTAAAGAAAATTCTTGCTTTTAAGTTGAATCATATTTGGAAAACTAATGATTGTTTCTACCATCTACATGAGCCCAATCTTTTTGTGACTGTTTACAGAGGAGAAATTCAGTTGTGATTTGCTAAATATATTTAGAAAGTAGAAGGAAAGAATCTTAGAAGAAGGGGCTCTAAGGGTGAGGCTACTGTTTGGGGAGAGAGATCCTAAGAAAACTCTCATTTAAGTTCAGCTGGGGCACAAATGTGAGTGTTCCAAACTCTCTTGGCAATCTTGCTTAGAAAGGCTCGTAATACATAGTTTGTTACAAAATTGGAGCAAAGAGAGAAGGAGAAAGAAGGATGAAAGGCATGTGGGCTTGAGCTGTGAGAAAGAAGTTTCTTTGGGAAAAAAAAATAAAGAAGTGATCACCATGGTCAATAGATTCCCTCTATAGTTCTTCAGAAATAAGTAAAGAAGGTGTATTTTGAACTTCTTTTTTAGCAATTTGATTTTTCTTTAATTGTGTCAATATAGTCAATGATATTGTAAAGTGAAGTAACAGGACAAAAGCTGAAAAATGTCTTCAGGGCAAATTTCATACATTATGATGGTTTCAGAGATGATGCCATGGAAAGATTCTAAGTTACTACACAAATATAAAGGATAATGACCATTCATTCATTAATCAAGTACTTACTAAATATCTACTATGTCTACAGCTTTATGGTTTGCCTGGGGGAAAACCAAGATTCAGTACACTATAAAAGAACAGACAATCTACTTATATAAATACACCACAATCAGTTAATGTATTGACATATAAAAATACCTGCAAATATCCCCTATAGATTTTGTCTCTACTTCTTATGGTACTGCTACAATTAGGTCCATCCCCTTGCCATCAAAGCTACAAGTCTGCCATAACCCATCATAGTTTTACCTGAAGAGTCTCTGTGATATGAGAGCTCTAGGCAACCCAAGTTAGAATAATGAAGCGCTTTCCCCTTAGAATGATGTTGTTCAGTGTGATTCTGAAATGCTGTACTTTTTAATAATGTATAGTATGAAGTCAATGTTTGAGAACTCACTGTGACAAATATCTGACTTATAAATAAGGTTTGGGAACACATTTTGTAAACTAGACACATAGCAGAATCCTTGACACATGGCTCCACTTACAAAATGTACAGAAGGGGTAGGGCACTAAGTCACTAAATGTGGGGACGCATACCCACTCTTTCATTGGTCACAGCTGATTGGATTAATTACTCTAAGTATTCTAATATTTATGATGATTTAGCTACATATTTCCCTATGTAGCTAAGTCAAAAAGAGGATTTGGGTCAGAGCCCTTATAAAAATATCAATTTTGGTAAAAGTAGAAATATCATATGATCCAGTAATTCCACTATTGGGTATTTGTCCAAAGAAAACAAAAACACTGATTTGAAAAGATATGTGCATCCATATGTTTGTTGCAGCATTATTTCCAATAGCCAAGATTTGGAAGTAACCCAAGTGTCCACCGATATACAAATGGGTAAGGGAAATGTGGTATATACGTAGATATAGTCAACGAGATATTATGAAGCCACAAAAAGGATGAGATTGTGCCATTTGAGATAACATGGACGGACCTAGAGGGTATTGTGCTAAGTGAAATAAGTCAGACTGAGAAAGATGAATACCATGTGATTCAGCTCATAAGAGAGTCTAAAAACAAAAAGAGAATAAACAAACAAAAAGCAGAATCAGATTTACAAATACAGAGAACAAACTGATGGCTTCTAGAAGGGAGAAGACTGGGGAGTGAGCAAAATAGATGAAGGGGAGAGGAATAGACAGTCTTCCAGTTACAAAATGAATAAATGAAGGAGTCATGGGAACAAAAAGCACTGCATACTGAGTATAGTCAATGATACTGTAAAGCGAGGTAATGGGACAGATGGTAGCTACACTTGTGGCGAACATAGCGTAGTGTATAAACTCAGCAAATCATTAAATTGGATACCTGAATCTAATGTGACATTGTGTGTCAGCTATACTCAAATAAATAAATAAATAAAATGTGGGGAACCTGAAAGGTTTTCGATGAGTCATCAGTAGAAACTGAAGCAGAAAGGTCAGATTATACGTCAGGTGTTCTAAAAATATGGTCCCTAGATCAGGAGTATCTGCTTGGCCTAGACACTTGCTGGTGCTCCCTGAGACCTACTGAACTGAAAGTCTGTGAGGAGGGCTCCGCAATCTGGGTTTTATACACTCCGCAGGTAATTGTGATGCCGCTGAACTACGAGAACCAGTCTTGTAAAAGTAGCCAAAGATTGGTTGTAGGAGTAGCCTAATGGGCACCCAGAAGCTAAAGGGAGTTGTTTGGGGAACTCTGTGAGTGAAGGAAAATTGTGGGTAGAGGAGAATGCATCGGATGACAGAAGAGAACCAGTGAGAAACCTTGATCTCCACAGATTCCCTCCACCCCAGTTATGTCTATGCAACTATTGTCATGCTTGTTTTAGGGATTCAGAATGGATCTTGGGTTTCATAGGACCCATTTGGTCTGTTTCAAGCCCTACATGGTAAGTAGAGATTCTCTGTATGAGGGATTTTAAGGCCATGGATATTATAATGAGAGCCGAGAGCTCCCATGTGAGAGCATGAGCTGTCTTCCAATTTCACTGAAACTGTAGTCAAGTGCAGTGTTCTACAGGAAGGGCAGTTCCAGCCCTGAAGCCAGGTTGGATACTTGACATATTTTCTGTAATCCTTAACACAGCCCAGTGAGGTGGATCTATAATAGGATCTATAATAGTTTGCTAGGGCTCCCATAACCAGAACCACTAACTGGGTGGCTTAACCAATAGAAATTTACTGTCTCATAGTTGTGGAGGCTAGAAGTCTGAAATCCAGATGCTGGCAAAGTTGGTTCCTTTTTAGCACTTTGAGAAAACTATCTGTTCCCTCCGTTCTTCTGTCCTTGACTTATAGGATATCCACATGGTGTTTTCTCTCTATGTGTGTCTGTGTAGAAATTTCCCCATTCTGCAAGGACATCAGTCATATTGGCATCAACCCATCCCAATGACCTCATTTTAACTTGATTACATTTGTTAAGACCCTGTTTCCAAGTAAGGCCACATTTGGAGATATTGTGAGTTAGGAATTCAGCTATGCATTTGGGGGGGTACATAAGTGAACCTTATTTTCAAAATGAGAGGTTATATGACTCCCTCAAGGAAGTAGTTTGGTTGCATGATGGCATGCAAATCCAGAGCTCTCCACAAGATTCTGCTGACTCCTATGCTTTTAAAATACCCTTTCTAGGGTGCATGAAGGGGTCTGGATTTTCCAGAAGCCAGCCCATTTACCAAAAAAAGTAGGGGTGGGGATGGACAATGATGTAGAACACCTAACATCTATACCAGGGTAAAACAGATATTTGCCATCTGAACCTACTTAAAGGATTTAGCCCCCCGTGATTTTTGCCCCATAGAAGAGTGCCATATATTCATCGGAGGGGGATCAGATGAATTCAGCTGACATGACAGGACTCTTAATTCTTTTCTATTGTGTTAAACAGACGACATCAAACAAGAAATAGAATATGATGCATGCTAGGGTTACCACAAGCCAGCATGCTTTTGAAGAAAAAAAAATGTGGAACGCGATAGAAAGAAATCACATAAAGCTGAACAGAGAAGGAAAGTGCTGTTTCTAGTAATCTGGAACCAGACTGCCTCTGGCCTTTCAGTTCTTTTAAATATTCGCAGATGAGAGAAGAGTGGTCTGATTTACGATACCACACTAAATGTCCCTTTGTTAGAGAACCAGAGAAAAGAAATACCATAAATTCTGAGCCTAAATTTCAGAGCTGGATATTAACTTCAAATTAGATTCTGCATATTTTGGGTTGTTTTATAAGAAAAAAAGAAAGGAAAGGAAAAAACCACATAAATCCTTATTTAGAAAAGCATAATGGCTCCATTTTAATAGAGTTCCTCATTACTGTGCATGGTGGAGGTATCTTTCACTAGCAAGGACCTCTATGTATTTATAGAGGAGTCAGTTTCTCAGAACTTCCTATGGGACATGACATTGCCTCCCATCAAAGCCTTTCTGTCTCGGCTTCCTTCCTTCATTGCATGAGATTGCCTCTTGGCTTACCTTTCTGTCTTTTCTTTTTTATGCCTTTTGGAAGTTTTACTTCTTTTGGCTCCTAAACTGTATGCGCTTTCCAGATTTTCTTAGCTTGACCATAAGCTCCTTAAGGCTAAGAATCTATCTTCTGTTTCCTTAGCAATATACCTAAGGATGCATTTCTGTTTTTGAGACAGATTAAAAAGGAGTGAGTATAATCATTACCATTGACCCCTGGGTCAGTCGCCAAGTGTAGAGGTATTGCGTATTGCTAAACTTCCCCATAATTAAGGCAAGGTGAAGGTTCTATGCAACATCAAGGCTGGAGTATGACTATTTTGACTCTTATGCTGGCCTAGATTCTTTGATTCTTACAGCCAGGTATATGAGTCATTACAAATCACTTCCTCGATGTTTTCTAAGATAGGGTGCAGTTGATTCAGTATTTGGCAGGGAAAGATTTACCCTCAGGAAGCTGGACTTTCCAGAATGCTGGTGGGAGATCCCAACTGGATCAGCTTGGAGGGTGAGGCATAACTGGAGGAATGTGAACTCAGAGAGTAAATTAATATTTGGCTTGTACAACAGATATAGAAGCCCATACATCATAAATACTTTGGAAATATAGTATACGAGCAGAAAGGGACTTCCCATAAATTAAAATGTTGACTTATGCACCATACTATAGAAAGAGATTTTGCTTTTCTATCTTCTTCTTTTTCCTACTCCCTTTCCTTCCTGGTGCCACTTGATAGACAAAGAAAGATTTAGACTAGAATGCAGGAAAGTTTATATAACAACAGGGATTCTTGCCCAGATCTACCCTCCAACTGTATAGGGAATTGGACCCATCCGCATTTAAATAAGGCCTGTTCTTCAAGAGTGCATTCTCAGGGCGCCTGGGTGGCTCAGTGGGTTAAAGCCTCTGCCTTCGGCTCAGGTCATGATCTCAGGGTCCTGGGATCGAGCCCTGCATCGGGCTCTCTGCTCAGCAGGGAGCCTGCTTCTTCCTCTCTCTGCCTGCTTCTCTACCTGCTTGTGATCTCTCCCTGTCAAATAAATAAACAAATAAAATATTTAAAAAAAAAAAAGAGTGCATTCTCAAATAGCAGTGACTGGGGTTTCTCATTTTAGTTACTCATGCGGTTGGCTCAGGAGCTTTCTCTGTGCAGTTACACTCTGCTTCCAGATCTCCTGCCTTTGGCATTGCTGCTGGGGAGCTCTGAATCTCTCCCAAAGAGCTAACTGTGTTCCAAAGTTTGCACAAAAATCTCTGAGAATTTTTCAGGGTGAGTTTTGTTTTGTTTTGTTTTGTTTTTAGATTTTTTATTTATTTATTTGATAGACAGAGATTATAAGTGATTCAGAGAGGCAGGCAGGGAGAGAGGAGGAAGCAGGCTCCCTGCCGAGCAGAGAGCCCGATGCGGGGCTCGATCCCAGGACCCTGAGACCATGACCCGAGCGAAGGCAGAGGCTTTAACCCACTGAGCCACCCAGGCGCCCCCAGGGTGAGTTTTATAGCAAAGCAATGAAGCATACTTAAACACCTTATTTGAGAAATGAGTGCCCATTTTCATAAAGTCAGTATGAATTCTCGGCTCTTGCTAACTTAGCAATTAGAAATAAATGGGTTCCTAAACATGTAACCGTAGAAAAATACAAGAACTCTGCTGATTTCTTTGCTAGAGTAAAACATATCTAAAATAATTTTTCTCTGGGTTGAATTTCAAGTCAAAATTTCATTATATCCGGTTTTATAGGAACTTTTTTTTAAATTCAATTCCACCTTTAGGATAAACCAGATTTCATGCATCTGAATTGTGTGTTGTTTTAAAAATGTACAGTTAGGAGGTGCCTGGGTGGCTCAGTGGGTTAAGGCCTCTGCTTTCGGCTCAGGTCATGATCCCAGGGTCCTGGGATGGAGCCCCACATTGGGCTCTCTGCTCAGCAGGGAACCTGCTTCCTCCTCTTTCTCTGCCTGCCTCTCTGCCTACTCGTGATCTCCACTTGTCAAATGAATAAATAAAATCTTTTAAAAAAATAAAATAAATAATGTACATAAAATAAAATAATGTACAAAAAATAAAATAAATAATGCAATAAATAATGTAGAAAAAGGTCTGTGAGAGTCTGCCAAAAATCTGCCAGATCTGTCATTTAGGTCTCCTGGCCCCTTTCTAAGACCTTTCTGCCCCCAGGGGCTCCAGGCTAGAGTAAATTCAGGTCACACCTTGAGCCCTCATGCTCTGCATCTTTAACCCCTACTTCTGAACTCACTAGTCTTTTTAGACTGTCATCTACAGGCCCTTCCATGTGATTTCCTTCCAAGGTTACTCACCGTTTTAATCCCTGGGGGGAAGAGATTAGACCTGGGTTGTTGAAGCTTGTTTTCTAAGGGTGTGGACCTACCCGGCAGGAGACAAAAGGAGAGCCGAGCCGGAGCCGTCTCCCTTTGATCTGTCTGCGCTTCTGCTACAGTAGAAAATGATGACCACAACTCGGATGTACCTATTCCTGAGGTTGTTGGGGGAACGATGCATCTGTAAAGGCACAGGGTGGGCTGCTGCGACAGTCAGGGCTCAGTAACTGCTAGCGATGATTCCCCTAATTATTAGGAATTGGTATGATTCGACCCTTCCTTTGCGTTCTATCACATATTGCACGATTAAATTTAAATCTCAGTTTGGTTCTCCCGCTTCTGCCACCCACTCCCTGCCATGGGCCTCTCACAGCAGAGGCGGGCATCAGCTGGTTTTCACCTCTCAAGACCATCCGTGGGGGTTGCCTCTGAGCAGCCAGGGCCTGGCTGAACTGGAGAGTGAAACCCCACCCGAGCTGCGGAGTCCATCAGAGAGCTGGATAATGAAAATATTTCTCTCAGGGCTAGGTTTGGCAAAACGCTCTGCTTAAATTAAAAACACCGTGAAGTTTGGGCCTTATAAATCCACAGCATGCTTTGAAATAAAGAAATAAAGAGATGTTAACAGGACAAAGAATGTGCCAGGCTTAGGATACGCACATGACTGAACTTATTTCAAGTCAGCTTTATTTCAGCTTTATTGTTTTAAAAAGATGAAAATAGAAAAAAAGCCCCGAAAACCACCCCAAGCCCCGGGAGCGGTGCCCTTTCCCAGGACCCCATATTGCTCGTCATATGTCTGGTCCTGGCACTTCTTCAGTGAGCGCATCTCGAACCAGATGTGCCAAACCCCTCAGCGCCTGCAGCCCCAGCGTTTTCCTGTCCCACCTCAGTTTCCTGGAGATAGCACGCGCGTTAGCACCAGCACCGATGACCACATTTGTTTGTTGCTTTCTGACTTTATGAACTTCTGAAACCACCAAACCATCCCGGGAGGGTCACTAGTCAAGGTGTAAACCCTGCAGCAAGGGCAAGTTGGGGGAAACATCTGTGGTGGGTCTCATTCCTGCAATGGCCTAGGGCCACAAGTTGCCTTCCAGCCTCTTGCAGAGCCATCCTGAGAGCCTGGGAGCACTCCACAAGGAGGGAGGAACAGTTGGGCCTGAGAGGCTCTCCAGGCACTGGCCTTCCTCCTCTGCTGAGAATGTGGCCCCTGCGCCCTTGGAGCCTCGAGATGCAGAGAGCCGCACCCCCTAGGGCCTCTGTAGGCGTTCCTAGACCTTGGGTAGGTGGAGACGTCACTTGAGTCCTGAATCTATAGGGCAACTAAACACCATTTGCAACTCCTTTTCTAATAAGGCCATTGGGGGGGGGGGGGGCGGTGCCTGGGTGGCTCAGTGGGTTAAAGCCTCTGCCCTTGGCCCGGGTCATGATCCCAGGGTCCTGGGATGGAGCCCCACATCGGGCTCTCTGCTCAGTGTGGAGTCTGCTTTCTCTTTTCTCTCTGCCTGCTTCTCTGCCTACTTGTGATCTCTGTCTGTCAAATAAATAAATAAATAAATCTTAAAAAAAAAAAAAATAAAGAAAACAAGGCCATCTCAGCCCCTTACTGCTACCTACTAGCAACATATCCTTTCAAAGGTGGGGTGAGATGAGAGTGCAGGAACAAGTTTCCAACTCGAGAAATGACGTGGGATCTAAAACAAACCAAGTGAAAAGCAAAAGTAGAATCAGGCCTTAACTACAGACAGCAGACTGGTGGTGGCAGGGCTGCGGGGCGGAGGGGTGGATGGACAGCATGGGTTAAGGGGAGTAGGAGGTACAGGCTTCCAGTTACAGAATGTTTAGGGTACCCGGATGAAAGGCACACCATAAGGCATACAGCCAATGGTATTGTAATGGCGTCTGCCTGGTGACCGATGGGGGCTACCCTAGTGGAGAAGTTGGGTCACTGTGTTGTACACTTGAAACTAATGCCACACCATGGGCAACCTCTACATCAATAAAAAAAGAAAGATGATGGGGTAGCAT